>SADC01000375.1:0-139572 GCA_004194705.1 Ditylenchus dipsaci
AAAATAAAGAAGCACGAATGAAGGACAGAAAAGTGGCGCAAAGCGGTGACCAAAAAAATTTACGTTCTCTACATTGGTGAAGTGCGCTTAACACGCTCCGAAATCCCGGAGTGTTGACCATAATACGTAAAAAAGTTTTAAAATTTGTGTTTTGAAAAACATATCAAAGTTTTACAGTCATAGACGCAACCAACCTTTTTTCGAGAGACGAAGTCTCTAAATTGTTCAAAAAACAACATGGCTTCGTTCCTCCTGTGTGCCTATTGCAAAAAAAAATTCGAAGAGGGAGGGAGCGGCAGTCACCTTCAACTGAAATGCTGGGTGTTTCAAGAAATTCGCCGGTTTTGAAACGGCCATAACTTTTTACTTGAGCGATTATGAAATTCTGCTTTGCGATTGACTTTCTCACGAAAAATATTTTTTTCAGTAATAAATGTGAACAACATAGTTTTGCTCGGTCCCTGTAGTTCGGGTATGAACTGGATGTTCTCCTAGAGCTAGGGTCCAAACCACAGGGGATGAAAACCAATCGAAAATCATGTTTCACATTACCTACCAAACAAATATGTACCGAGAAAAATTAATTGGCAAAAAAGAATTTAAAAATTCCCAAGGAAAATGTTGTAATACTTTAAATCGGATAAACTCGAATCTTTCATTTCTAGGTTGTCGAATCGAAGCACTCGAATCGAGCAATTGTGAGTAATTATCGAAAATTTTCGAGTTTCGAGTATCGAGTCGGGTACTCGAAAATTTTAGTTTGAAGTATAGAATTAAATAATCGACAATGTCCCGTCTACAATATTTAAAAAGTTTTGTGTGAGACAAAATTTTTGAAAAAATTTTTTTGACGGAAATTTTTAGCTGAAAATTAACAGTGATCCTGAATCCTCAATCGACAAAATGTGCCCTGACTTTTTCAACTTCAGGGTTAAGGTCGCAGGTCAAAATTTTTTCACATAACAAACAAAAATACAGAGCCAATCGATAGAAGAATGAGAAGTAGCATTAGCGTCTATAATTTTTCAGCTAAAAATTTCCGTCAAAAAATTGTCTTGAACCAAGCCCTGAAACCCTGCTTTCTGTCACTAAAAAAAATTACTCGAAACCAAGTAATTCGAGTATATTCAAAAATTCTGAGTTTCGAGTAGTAATCGAGTTGATACTCGAAAATCATAGTATTCGAGCAAGCCTAGTCACTCCACAAATGTCAGTCCGTAAATAACCTTTGCAAATTTGATTACTCAAAAGTAAGCCCGCAAAACTAAACGCAAATGTCACGCCACAAATTTCGTTCCACAAACTTCGCGTGCCGTAGGGAAAGGTATTTTTATTGGTGAATTCAAAAAGCTTTCAAATTATACCACATACCATCCCCGTATCTAAAGGATATTGAAAAATAGACGCACATATATTCTTCAGAATTTTTTAATTGTAAAACTATAGCTGATTGTTATTGAGATTGTGACTGTAAACAAACTGAAACAAAATTTTCAATATATTTTCGATTTGTGTATAGGTATTTTGGAGTAGAACTCAGTAGCTTTGGTGGGCCACTGATGATATTTTTTTTGGAGCGAGGACTGAGAGTGGTGGTGAAATGCCTAGTACATCGATGCTTGAATTGGAAGCAGATTTTCTTGAGGGTCGTAGTCGACAAAGCTTCTCTGTGAATAGAAAGACTGGCTGCGTGTGTTCCATGTATCCTGAAAAATATATTTCATTATACATCATCTATAACACATACTCAAAAACCTGGAAGCAAAGCCTTGCTGAGGGGTCAATTTGGGCGGCGAAAAAGTTATGTCAACTAGATCTGGGCTGACGCTGAAGATATTGTGACCTTGCGTTGTCTCAACGATGAATCATTTTCTTTGACTGCTAAAGATTAAAATTTGTTTGATACAAATAAATACTCATTTAGAAAAATATAACGCACTAAGGTAACAGTAAGAAATATATGATGCTTTGGTGTTTAGCTTTAAATCTGGGTTTTACCCTAATGATTGCTTAATTCTGCTAACTATGTATTTATCTTCTGATTCGTTTGTAGGCTCTAAACAGGAAAAGGGCTAAAGTATAAAGTCTTGAATCACCTCTTTCAATTAGTCGAGGCTAGATTTTTTTACATTTTCGCTTTTGACAATGACAGAAGTGATCTAAGAATTTTCGCAATTACCTTGATGAAAACAATTTAAAATTGCTTGAATCAGAATTTGGATTCATAAAAAAATCAGGCAAAATATTCTAATATTCTCATTCTTTTTGGATTGACCTGGTGACCTTGAATTGACCTGCCTTCAAAATGTACCATCGGCGGCGAGCACGCCCCTTTAAAGGACCGTGTTTTTGCGCGCAGGGTATGAAAAAATTTGAATTGGCGGGGACACTTCTTTGTCTCTCACTGTACTCTTTGGAGTTATTCGAACTACTCCAAAGAGTACAGTGAGAGACCAAAGAGAATTTTTCCCACGCCATTTCAAATTTTTCGTCATTCCGCTGCGCCCAAAACCTTGGTTCTTTAAAAGAGACAGACTTTGGGGAGGGTATTTTGACTGGAAAATGGGATTTGCAAGCTTGAGCTAATTCGATTTTATTATAAACGCCATTTTTTTGACACTAATCAATATCACCATCAGATCAATATTTACAAATAATTTTTTTCATAAAAATTTACCTTGATCCAAGGTGCGTCCTGGTAGTTTTGGAAACTGTTTTAGAAATAACGTTTTTATCGGTCTCGGCGGACATGATCACGTAAAAATTTATATACAAAATGACGCCAAAAAGCATGGCTACATTTTGAGTCTCAAGTTATGTACGACTATGTCTTCAAAATTTTCGAAAAAAACAAACTTTAGAAACTGTTCAGAATTTTGATAATTTTCATAATTTTTTCATAACTTTTTTTTTTTCTGAAATCTTGCAGGCCTCAAAATGTAGCCATTCTTTCTAGCGTCATTTCAACTAAAACTTGTAATAATCATTTCCGGTAGAGTACCGATAAAAACTTAAATCTAAAACAGTTACAAAAACTACCAGAATGCTCCTGGTTTGGATCAAGGTTAGGATCAAGGCAAAATTTATTTCGAAATATTGATCTGATGTGCTTTCGTTGGGTGGATTAGCGGTAATGTCGTTGGTCAAAAAAAGGAGAGGTTAAAAATAAAAAAAAATTAACTAAGGTTGCAAAAATCTCACTTTCTAGTCAAAATACCACCACTTAGCCCCACCCTCCCCCTTAAAGTCTGTCCTCCTTTAAAGATCATCTTTGACTCCATGACGCTATGCTGTTCTGCAGAACAATTTCTTAACTTCTCCTATGGTATTTATACACTTTATAAACACGTAGGGTCAAAAAATTATTTACTAGATTTTTAAATTTTCTATACTGTAGGTTTATTTGTTATTTGCAAATTGCGCGCACTCACTTACCTTAGACATAATTCCGAGAAGTACACTTGATCATAAAATGCATATAGAGACTCTTTTGCCTAGCTCCAGCGACAAAACGAGGTAGAATACCTTGGCCCCCAAGGCAAAAAGTCGAATTTGGTCAAAAATTTTTTTTCTCCAATAACCAACTTTTTAGGTTAGAAAATGCCCGAAAACACTTTTTTATCGTTTTTAGCGCATAAGAATCACTTAGAAATGGTTAAAACCTGATTTTGAAAAAAAATTTGTTGGGGCGGGGGGGGGGGGGGGTGTATTCGCTACTAGGGTCAAAAATTTCTAAGAGCAAAAAAAGTACCTGCGTTCTCAACCCTGTATCCTCTCTTCGTTTTTCACCTGTAATTTGCACGTTAATGCTACCATTGTTCAAAAAACAATGAAAAGCTAACCTGCAACTCAAAGCATTCTTTGATAGTCTTGCCTCTTTTAGTTCCCTGCGTCATCTCATTTTCTTTAGAGCTTCTCTCCATAAACCAGTCTATTATTGAGCTTCACTGAGATTAGTTAGCTGGCACAGTTTCTTGCGCTGTTGATTGTTCAAATTTGGTGTGTGTTCAAAAGTTGTTTCCAAAATTTTGTGGACGCTACTTGGCATGCGTACCCTCTGTCTATTAGATCTGGTTTGATTTAAGCTGGAGGCGGCCGCTCTTGTAGGAGCGAGAATTTTCTTGTTCATCGTCATAAAAATAATCTGCAGCTGATGCATTGCGACGCAACATGTTGGCCTAAATGCAAATAGAAATATTTTAATTATTTTTATTAAAAAAACTTACGTCAACTTCGTGGCTAGCAATAGTTTGGACCTGTTCCATTTGCTCTTGGTAGGCATCGAAGTCTTGTTGAAGTAACTTGTTGGTTTCTTCCATTTCCTTGAACTTCTTCTTGTACTTCTCTTTGCTACGTGTCAAGTCAGCTATGCTGCTTTTAACTCTTTGATAGTGCTGTGACATTCCTCAAGTTCATCCCCATCAAGTTGTCTTCTTAGCACATAGCTTGTTTCTGCAACGAGTGCTTCGAAATGCTGTTGTTGCTTAAAAATTTAGCATATCTTATTGTATAAGTTTTAAAAATGAATATTTTTACTGATACCACATTTTCGAAACACATATATCTATATTTAAGTATATTACCGCCTTTCTCTAATAATCCCCTACTCTTTAATATACCCACTCCTATTTTGACTAGGATTTCAGAGTTAAGGCCATTTTTATTGATAATTACCGGATTTTTGAGGTTGAAAAATATTCCCCTTGGGGCTTCAAGGAGAAAATGCGACGCTACTCGCTAGCCCAGAAGCATACTTTTTTTTTGAAAAATGCTGAAATTAATACGGGTTGTCCATGAGTACGGTTGTCGAGTACTCGAAATTTTCGAGTACTCGACTCGATACTCGAAATTTTCGAGTACTCGACTTGATGCTCGAAACTCGAAAAATTTCGAATAATACTCGAAATTACTCGATTTTGAGTACTCGACTCGACAACCCTATCCATGAGCCTAATGCCTGTGGCCCAAAGCCTAAGGCTAAGCCTAATTCCTAAGCCTAAAAAATATTGGTGGGGGTGTAAAACCGAGGAGGTGTTTGGAAGGGGGGTATAAAACCAAATATCGCCGAAAATGCGTAGTTTATAAAAATATGCTTCTCACTTAGAAATATGAAGTTATGTATGAAAAACTTGTGTATTTAGTTTTTTCATAAAAATGTTGACAAATTAAAGCCAAAGAATGAAAAGGCCAGCAAATTACTGTTAGACTCTTTCTAGCAGATTTAGTTTTTTTCGCAACATTATGTCAAATGAATTTCTTGTCTTTGCACCCAAACTGAACTACAGTAAGATACTTAGAAAGCTTTGTAAAACGATAAACAAATTAATTCTCGAAATTAATTATATAATTATTATTAGTTATAGAAAATTTGATTTTTTTTATTTTTCATTTGAAATTCGTGCGCGTTATTTTTCAACCGTTCTCACACACTTAAGAATGAAACAAGAAAACTAAAAATGCCTTGTGAACAAAAAAGTGTGCGACCATAAACACGAGTGTATAAAAGTAGAGGGAGTGTTTACATTGCCAATTTTTTTTCAACAAAGTAGCTTACACTGCTTGAAGGTCGTGGAGAAGGCACTTCCTCAATAACTTCGATATCACTTCCCATCGCAAATACAAAAAAAATTTACAATTATTGAGTCTAGTAATTTTAGCAATTGATTCATATAAGACACTAGCTTATTCCACCAATTTAGTTTAAGTCAGCGCTGTAAAGTGTCAATCAATTCGGTTTGTGAACACATAAGTAAGCAAATACATTTCTTTGGTTTAAAAAAGAAGCGCGTCTGTTTCATTCTATTTTACATATCAAAGAACATATTAGTTAGGGAAGATAGCACACACTTCTTTTATTATTGGCCGTGCTTGTGACTAATAAAAATATAATTTAGTACAAAAAATGAACACCAGACAATAAATCATACACACAATAATTTAAATTACTGCTTTCTTCCACTTCTTAGAATAATTGAAACAATACTCAGATAATAAGTTTTTTATAAGTGACTCAAGAAAGTGAAAATCAGAAAATTGCCTTTGCCACACCAGAAAGAAAAAACAAATACACAAGCTTCTAAAAATAAAGCAGAGCATGTAAGCATGTTCTCAACAGTTTGAAAAAATTTAAAATTGTCTACAAGCTCCTTTCGGAAATCTAATTTTGTATTATTAAATTTTCTAACTATTAGAGATAACATCATATTCGTGTTTCTCGACCCCGATTTCATAGAAAACCGCGCGTTTTTTTGATTCTGAGAAAAAAATTTCGAACCAAAAGGGGTCAGACATGTGCACGGGCCGGCCGGGGTCGACCGGGCGGCCTAGGTTTTTACGGCCCGGGCCGGGCTCATAGATTTCCGCGGTGGTCGGGCCGGGCCTAAAGCCGATCGGGCGGGCCGGCCCGCCTCGGCCCGCCCAATAAATAATTTTCAAAATCCCCTCTTTCAAAATCCAATATTTTCAATATCCGCAATTTTCAATCGTTTCCAACTTTTTTTCTTACTCATCTCGAATCCTTCTTCGGAAGCTAGAGTAGACGATGAACACTACGCAAGACCCAATCACAACGACGAGGAGGATTCTGGAGAGCCTTCGGGAGCCTCAAGCCCAAGGACAACGATGACCTCTTTCAGATGGTGAAGTACGACCAAGATGGGAATGCGGAGAAGGCTGAAGTTACAAATTTTTGCAGGCAAGCAATGCAGGATGCTTCTGGAGCACACTCACGGCGGTCATATTTCGTAAGTTTTGAAATTTCCCGCGGGCCGTATCATGGTTTTTTAGTCAAAATTTGAAAAATTTAAATTGGCACCTTTTGAATTTTAAAGGGATTAAGGGCTGCATAGGAGGGAAGGGAATAAAAGGGGCCACTTTTATGGCAGAACGTTAGAAAAGTAAACATATGTATTCTTCGACTGCCACGCCATGTGTTTCAACTTGGGCCGTGGCAAAAATAGACTCATGTGCATTTTTTAATCAAGAGTACTTCTCGGAATCATGTCTAAGGTAAGTGAGTGCGCGCATCTCTAACTCTCAAGCCCCCTGCGCCCCCTTTGGGGGCGCAGGGGGCTTGGAGTTGAGATGCGCACACCCACATACTTTAAACCAGGGCTGCCATCTCAAAATTAAAGGAATTGAACAAAAAAGTGCATTTTATCCAGTGCTTATTGCCATTTTGAAGAAAAAAAAAGATTTGACTAAAACTTTGAAAAATAAAAAGATTGGGGTCCCCAAAAAAGGACAAATGGCAGCCCTGCTTAGACACAAATCACTCGAAAGTGACTCTGGATGCATGAAAAAGCATGCATACCAGAGTTTATTTATGCGGTAGCCCCAGTAATCAAAACTATGTTCAACATCCTCTTGTTAATGGGCTCTGTGTGATTAGTGGCCCCTTTCATTCCTTCCCCCAATACAGCCCTTAATCCTTTAAATTCAAAAGGCGCAAATTTAAATTTTTCTTATTTATTTTATTATTAAATGGGATTTGAAAGAAAGGCTATCACTAATAAGGTCAATTAATAATTAGAAATATTTAATAATAAAAAACTAAAAATCATGATACCCCCTGTGGTTCGAATTTTTTTTCTCAGAATCGAAAAACGCGCGGTTTTCTCATGAAATCGGATCGAGAAGCACGAATATGAGGTTATCTCCTCCACCTGATCACTCCCGTGGGAGGGTATTCTGAACTCAAGCCGCAGAGTGATTATAATCAAACATAAAATTTAGATTTCCTTCTACAAGCCAGTTTTCAAAAATTCAATTTCATGACATCTTAGAATTTATTGTCTCGAGCCGAAGGATTCTCGAAAAACACAGTATTTATCCACTTCAAAATACCTAAACAGCTTTCTTTTCCTTTTAGTTTGGAGCTGACTGTACTTAAATATTCCAAAACTACAGTCTATCCAACATGGGCTATCCTGAGTCTTAGCCTAGAAGCATGATAAAAAAAAATTAAAAAATTGTGGGAAGAGTAGCATTTCATACTAGCACTTATATATTTACTTCAGACTGCATATTATTAACAAAAATTGCTCTGTTTTTTATCAATAATTATAGTATACACAGTTTGAGACAATTTTTTAAATAAAAAAATTTAAAAAGGTTTTTGACTACCTACAAAAAACATTTAGTCTACTAAATAATTTGTAGTTCTGATTTTCAATATTTAGAATTTGAAGTAAAATATAGAGTTAATATTTTCCAATAAAATTGTATCTTACATCCGTTAGTTTGTATGAAAATATCATTTGATGTATTGGAGAACATTTCTTGACAAATAATTAAAGTTTTAGTAGTTTCATCGTACACTAGAAAATTCAGTTAGTAATTATATGTTCATTTTTTTCATTTGATTTGTTTTATGATATTCTAATATCAAAAAAATATGCCAATTGAACAAAGACTAGCGTTAAGCATAATCTTGCTCATATTCGCTTCTATTTTTCTTATTTTCTATTTATTCACTGTGGTTGCTTTATATCGTCTTTGCAGAACAAACAACATATTATTCTTCTTTTCAGCCATGAGAATATTTTTTTTAATTTTTGTTAACAGTTAGTAGCTAGATAAAACACTTTAAATCACCGTATTTTTCTATTAATTCCCCCGTGTTTTGGCACTGTGTTGACCCAGTTTTTAAAACCGCTGCCATAAAAGTTAGCGCCCATTTTGTAGCCCATCTCACTGCCTGCAATTTGAAAGGTAACTTGCCCAAGAGCAGTCTTCAAGAAAAGGGTCAAAAACACAAAACCGAAAATGCGATTTTGAATTAGGAGGGGAAGGGGGGGGGGGTTGTGATAATTAATAGAGAAAATACGGTATTAAAGAACAACAAAATACAGAGTTAACAGAGTTTTTCATCTTCTTTGAAATGAACATGTAAATTATCTCAAAAGAGTTCTTTGAGTGTGTTGAAATATAGTTCGATATTTCGCTTCAAAATGCGATTAGCATTGGACAAAATGATTCTTGTCCTCAAAATTCTCGAAATGTCTTTTTCACCCATATGTTTTTTTTAAATTAAGAGCCACAGCTTTCTAAAAAAGTTATGAGAGAGACTTTTATTTTTTCAACATCAAGCATAACTTTACACTAATTTGCTGACTGAATACAACCACATAATTTAGGCGTTGTAAACATTTTGACTATATGCCAATATTTTGGCTTTTTCTCGAAGTGCTGACTAACTTAAAAACACTATTTCTACTCAAGCTTCTACTTTATTGTGCGTTTCATGGGCTACTCTTCGCACATTCATGTGATGGCGCTAGCAGTCAATAGAGCGCACGCTCTTTCTCATCTGTCAATTACAAACACTTTTGGACAAAAGTTAGTTCGGTACCATTTTTTTTCTGTTTTATTTAAATATTTGTAGGTTTACAATTCTGATTGGAGAACAAGCTGTTACTAGGATCCCTCATGGCTATTTTATCAATTCTTCTAGCAGATGTTGACCAAAAGTATTTTAGGCCATTCTATTGAAAATTTTTCCTTAGAATATTATCCTGCCTTCAAATTTAATTTAAAAGGAGCATCACTTCATTCTTTTAAGCACTAGAATTTCACAGTTTTCACCTTTCTTAACTTTGCAATTTATATGATCTCAATTGCAAAATTATTGTGGGAAAAACGTGCGAAAGTAAGTAAAATTTTTTGGGTAGATAATTCCCAAAAGTACAAAAGTGGAGAGTCTAAATTCTATTAAAAAAATTCTGTTTTGAAAAATAAAGGACAAAGTGTGATGCAAAGTGGGTACATTTATAGAATTTTATAGGCATTAATGTCACGTATCATTATTTTAGAATAAAATACTGTAACTAGGGTGACTGGCGCTTAACAGGCGCCGAATCATGAGAGAAATATTAAAGAATCATGTACAGTCAACGCTCTCAATTTTCACTTATTTAAAAATAGTGGTAAACGACTCCTAAGTAATTTTTATATGCTTAAAACGATAAAAAGTTATTTCTAACATTTTCCACATAAAAACGGTATTTTTGAAAGAGAAAAATTGAGTTTTTGTCTTGGGGGACTAAGGCAAATTACCTTGTATTAAGGTATTCTACCCCGTTTGCTCACTGGAGCTGGGCAAAAAGAGTCTCTTTATGCATTTTAATCAAGAGTCTTGCTCGGAATTATGTCTAAGGTAAGTGAGATGCGCACACCCACATACTTTTAGACGCAAATCACTCGAAAGTGACTCTGGATGCATAAAATGTATGCATACAGAGTTTATATATGCGGTAGGCCCAGTCAACAAAACTATGTTCAAATTCCATCTTTTGTGGTATCCAGGTACCCTTCAGGTTGGATGCCTTGGGGACAAGACAAAAGTCGGATTTTTATTCAAATTTTTTTTCTAAAATCCATTTTGTGTGAAAATGTCAGAAAATAACTTTTTTATCGTTTAAGCATATAAAAATTACTTAGGAGTCATTTAACACTTTTTTAAATAAGTGAAAACCGCCCCAACCCAATAAGTGCTAAAGGTTGGCCAATTTCAATTCTCAATTTGCTAATTTCTAAAAAACCGGCCCGAGCCACAATGCTGTACGATATCACAATTGTAAGATCTCACTCAGCTCAAAAGAATAGCATGACTAATTTAATTCTAGCTTGGAAAAGTTAAAAAGAATCAAAAAAACAGTGTGACTTACTCAGTCCAAATACTATACAAAGATGTTTTTATAAAAGGCGAAAATTTGGCGCTACTGTATAATAAGCCCCCTCCCTCCCAAACCATCCTGTAATATAAGAATAGCCACTCCCCACCCCAATAATTTCAGGCTTAGGATTTAGACTAGCCTTAGCTTAGGCTTTGGGCCTTAGGCATTAGGCTCAGAGACAACACGTAATAATTCACCATTTTTCCAAAAAAAGTATGGTTTTGGGCTACCTGAAAAATTATTGGGAAGGGGGGGGGTATATGACAGTAGCTTTTGGGGGGGGGGGTATATGACAGTAACGTCGAAAATTTTACATTTGGTTTGGTATACTATCAGATTAACTCAAAAATTTTCAGAAAAAATTTCATTTCAATTCCAGCCAGGCCATAATTTTCCCTCAGCCAGCCTCAGCCACACGCTTTTTTCTTAGGGTGACCTCAGTCAATCCCAAAAACAATTTAAACACCCAATTTTGATACTGCTCTGATTTTTTAATTTTTTCATTGTAAGAGATCAATCTCAAATCTAGAGATATACTTCAAACTTTTAAAATTTCGGAATCTCAAAAAAATCATACCAAGAAAAGTTACAGTGCAGTTAACTCCTCATTAACAAAACTCTAGGTGAAGTACGACTTTATTCGGCTAAATTAGACTGTAGGTCACCCACTCAAGTTCACCTTAGGCCACCTATTCAATCCTAAGCAAAAGTATTAAAATTGTTTATTTTCACTGTTTAATTATTATCATGCAAATCAAATTTGATCAAAAACTTTTTTTAAAAGTTTTTCCTTGGTTCCCCGAGCTGATTCGACTGGTGGCCCAGAGGCCATAAGACAAGTCAAAAACGTCATAATATTATGACGCGACGTTTCTTGTGACGCGTCATAATTTATGACGTTTTCGTCATAATTTATGACGTTGTCTTTATGGCCTCAGGGTGAACTTGAATGGTTTGGCCTCAGTTTAAGTGCTCCCCTTATTTTAGTAAATCGGTCCAAGAACTGACACACAGCTATGTTTATGAGGAAGTAAAGAAATTTAAAAAAGTTGTTTTTCAGAAAATTTTGCGCACAGTCCAAGTCAGAAAACAAGTTAATCGGAGATCCAATTATTCTGCAATGCTTATTATTTTCTTACCGAGTGTTTTGCTTCAATTCAAGCCTATTTTGTCAGAATCCCAGAACCGTATGGATCTATTCAAAGTACTTTTCTGCTGATGGCACATCTAGTGTGGAAATTTGTCCTAGTTCTAATGAGCAGATTGGTTCGAAAAAATATTCCGCTCTTGTGCCTCAAAATCAGCAATAATTCAACACAAACTAAAAAAACTCCTATTCTTATTCCGTGCATTAATAATTAATAATAAAAAACCAATTATTTGAAAAAATGGTTACTTTTCACTTAAAAAATTCAATTAATTGTTTCTCCTTTATAAACTGTGGTTCTTTGAAAAAGCCACGATAGTGCTGCAAGATAGTAGTACGAGGAGTTTGAAGTTACGTAGCTTAGCCAAATTTTGTCGTGGTTTTGTGGGATTTTGCTTTGGTCTCTTGTTATGTCGCATTGATTGTGCAGAAGAAAATGGTGGTGACTGGAATTGAACGAGCTCTTTGGATTACGGGCCAACGTGCTGCCGTTAACTACGCTCCACTCTCTGGACATTTTTAGGGAGAGACTAAGACAGGAGACACAACATCTCTCTTGTGGTATTTTGTGACTTTTCAGCTGAGGCAATGATTGACGAATCAATCATATCTGAGACTTATATTCAAGTATTCTTAACATATGCTGGCCAGCTCGCTATTTTTCTTATCAATTATCGTGAGTGTTATAAAAAAATTCATGAACTCTTTATTTTTGTTGTAATATGTGCAATGTGTACTTGTTTTTTTAGGAACATGATTTTTTCGAGTAATTGTTCAGTGATATCTTATGTTTTTTGCTTGTGTCGAATGAAATGCGAGGGCCAAGGGAGAACCAAGGCAAAAAAATCTTATTGAAAGAAGGCCTTTCTTTTTACTGATAAAAAAATCGATTTTTATTTTCTTTGAGGCTTACTATATAACTGAAAAAAGCTTCTGAACGTTTGATGTAAAAACGTTATGAAGCCCCACCTCAATCTCTAACTTTTTATGTATGTTGTGAGCTAGTCATTATAGTAGTCTTATCATATTGAGTTCAAAAAATTTTGTTATTGATATTGCAAAAACGTAGTGAGCTTATGTTGTGTGCTGAAGCAGATACAATAAAATCCTTAGTGGTATTTTAGAATTAATAAAGATATGGTAAAAACGCGTTAGTAAGTTACAGCAAGTCATTAAATTTCGAGTTTATGAATGACAAAAATGGCCATCTGAATATCCAAAAATAGCTGGAGAATAACGCCTTATTGTTGTCACCTCATTCTGTTAAACAATACAGTTGACACTGGTTATGACGGACCTCTAAATAAATTCAGTTTGGCTGGTTTTCATTGAAATTGAGCGAAAGGTATGCTTATAACGACAAATCTATATAACGTCACGTGCCCATGTCAATTTTTTTCAAAAGGGTGTAGGTAAAATGGCCTAAAAATGGTCTGGTGCCCCTCCATCAGAAATTCCACGCCACGGGCCTTAGGCATTAGGCTCAGGGACAACCGTACTAATTTCAGCATTTTTCAAAAAAAAAATGTTATGTTTTTTGGGGTACCTGAAAAATTATTGGGGCGGTGTTTGGGGAGGGTGTTGGTGGTAGATTTGTAAAACTGAGTAGCTTTTTGGGAAGGGGTAAAAACGAGTAGCGTCAAATTTTTTTCTTTATTTGAAATGGCATCTCCTTAGCTATCGATTGAGTGGTAAAGCATTTCTTTGTCTAGTCAGATGTTTATAAATAATCTAAGCAAATTTATTTATTTATTTATTATTTCATAGCAAATGTATTAAATAAATCACGCAACTAAAAACAAGTACAAAGTAAGAAAATGTAAGTCAACTCCTTATAGCTGCTACACTTACATATTAATCAGCAAAACGACAAGCGTTAGATGTTTGATTCTTGCAAAAATTACACGAAATTTTCAATAAAGTGACAGCATAAAAATAAAAATTCAACTTTGATCAGATAAATTTTACAATGGTAAAAATGGTAAAAATGGCAAATGGTAAAAAAAAATAAAATGAAAAACCCTATGATATATAATTGAATAAACCGAATTTTCATTGAATCATGATAGTAGCTCTTATTAGTGTGAAAGACGATCACAAAAATCATAGAGAATAAGTAGCAGATTATAGTATGCAAAATTGCTGAAATGTGTGCTTGTCGAGACAGATGTCGAGATAGCTCAATTGTAACGTGCTTCCATATAGATACCGGTGTAGAAGGAGTGGTAGCCATGTCTACAATCATCTGACACGGAAGTGCTAGGTAGTAGTAGTGTATGGTCTTGTGTAGTGGTATTTGAGGAGAAGCCAGTTACGCACACTCCTTTTTTTAGACTATAGCCTTTCACACATTTGCTGTTTTCAGAACAGTCTTGTCTTGGTAACAATCTTAGCGTTTCTGGAACGCAGACTCAATATCCCAAAATAAAAAAATAGCATTTCTCTTTTTCACTACATTCTACTTTTTTGGTTTGACAACTGGAAAACGTAAATTTTTTTATTTGTGATTCAAAAAAATAATTAAAAAATCTAAAAGCAGTAAAACAAAGTTACCTTTTAAATCTCCATTACTAAAAGTTAGAACAAAAAAATGTTAGTAAAGCTAATAGATAGTTCTGCATTTTTTTAGCAATTGAAAAAAATCAAACGAAAATGTGCGAAAAAAAAATGAAATGTGTAAGCTTAAAAAGTATACATATAAATAAAAATAGCTAGAGGATAAAAGATCCAAGGCAGGATTTTTATCAAAATACTTTTTTTCCAGAAAACTATTTTTGTTTGTGTGAGTTTGTTTTTGCAATACTAAGCTGTATTTTGTCGAAATGAAATATTCAGCACGGAAAAAACTTGCGTAAAATTCCCGCTAGTCAGGTAAGACACTTAAAAGTCCGACACAAAAAAGTATGGACGAGAATTTTTCTCGAAAAATAAATAGTTGATTTTTCTCACGATACAGGTCGGAAAGCGAGAATAGGAGGTTATTTTGGCACCTCATCAGTTTGCAGAAGAGGATTCTATACTGCAACCAAGTTATGTTTGATAAAGATTAATTTTTTCACAGTCTAACAACAAAAAAAAGAATTTATTTTCTGATTGTGTATATTATGCAATATTGAAAAAATAGTGAACCAAAAAGTTTAAAACATACAAATACAAACTTCAAGAATATGCACAGTTTTGTATTAGTAGACTTTGTGCAACGATGATACGAACTTTGTTTCGGAGCTAGTGGCTTGCCTTAGCTCTTCCACAATCTCATGTGCCTCCCTTCCTTTGGTCTCTGGCAAATACAAAAATAGATAGAGGGTACAAAGAAGACCAGGAACAATAAACAGAGGAAGGCTAGAGAAGTGTAGTTATTCGTAGGCTGGCAAAGTGACGAATGAAAAACAAAAGCTTATAACCAATGTCACGAAAAAACAAAACTGCTTGTCCAGTAGAACGGTGGAGTTGTGGCAGAACGCCAGTAATGTAAAAAGCAATCACTCCAATTCCAATTCTATAAAGTAAAATTAGTTTATTTGGAATTGTGAAGGCTTGTTCAGGAACTCGCGTTGGAGTGAATTGTGTTCGTTACTCTAAATACTCAACTTCCACTTTTAGCATGTTGGAATTGGCATGTTGGAGTCGGAGCTATTACACAATAAAATACCGTATAGCCTCTATTATTCCACCACTGCTCATTTTTTGACTAGGATTTCAGAGCTAAGCAATTTTTGATTTACAATTTCAAAATCCCTGAGGGTCGAAATTAATTCCCCATGGGAGATTGAAAGTTACGGTAACTATAACTCCGCGAAAAACTCACTGATAAGTAAATTTCTGCGTTAAAGAGAAATAGTGGTTCACGAAACCGCAAGCAAAGGCTGGGAGAAGCATTTTTGAATGCTCTTCTAAGCTCCTCCTGCTCTTTTTCATGCCTCTTAAAGAAGCAAACTGTCTATAGAAGTCATTGCTAACTTTGGTTATTTTTATCTGTTATAGACTGTTTATAATTTTTAAAGCTAAGCGAATTCGCACGTTTTAGCGATAAAACTTTTAACTATTTGCTACTACCATATCCACTCTAATTATCAGCACTTTTTAATTAGTCCTTATTTAATTATCCGACACCATTTTATCCATTTTAACGGTCAAAATCAAATTTCGACTATTCATAAAAAATTTTAAAAGGTTGGAAAATTACACACTATGACTGATAATAAGAGCAAATAGGGTACTACAGAGGACTATACTTAGGCTTATGATATAATGAAACCTCACCCGTAAGTGAGGTTGTATCCAAACATAGACGCTAAACACCATAGCTAAACACTGGAGACACCATTACGGCCAGTCTGTCAAAATTACAAACGAAAGCAGTGACAAAATGTTAGCTAGGCTTGAAAAAACAACTAAAGCCTTCGCTCATCCTGAATAAATTAAATTTAATCATGAATCAATTTGAAGTCGTGAATTTTGTAATGTAAAAACATTTTAAATGAACCAATTTTGAGCAAAATAGAAATTGGTTACCGTATTTTCTCTATTAAGTCCCCTCTCTAATAACCCCCATTTCGACCCCATATCTCAGCTTAAGGAAAAATTTTTGTAAATCTGTTTTTGCGTTTTCTAATCACCACGATCTTAGTTGATTCCACTTTTTAGATTTCGGTCGGGCATCCGAAAATCTCAAAATCGAAATATTTTTTTCGATTTTTTTAAGGGTTAAAAATAACTCCCCGGGGACTTACTACAGAAAATACGCTAATCATTTTTTGTAGCAAAATACTTTTTTGTGGCTAATTTTCATTTTGCCTGGTTTCATTAAACCTTTAAATATTTTTTCAAAAGTGATAACACCATCATGTAGCTCTACGACTCTAGTTTCTGATGAGTAGGACCCAAATTCTATGCAAATGCATATTTTTCTGCGGACATGCAAGCAATAGTTATGCACAAAAACGCACTTTTAGCCCTGTTTGAGTACTTTTTTGTACTTTTATGCAGCATGTTTTGCATATTTTTCCATTTTAGTGCATATTTGCAATTTTGACGCATATTTTCTGCATATTGTAGAAAATCTCAGAATTTTTCGGGTTAAAAGATGTTGCAGCATGCCAAATCTCGTCTTTTGTGTATAATAAGTCAATATCTTAGTTTCAAAACCAGGACACTTTATGTCAAGCGTTTAAGAAAGATTTTTTTACTAAATAACCTTTATTGAGGTAGCTAACGTTTCAGTACCGTGCAATTTCATATTTTCAGTTAAAGTAGCAAAATAACAGTGCAAAGCACCGATTTGGTTAGTAAAAGATATTAATTTCGAAAATCGCAAAATGCACATTGTTTATATTTGCGGGAAGATGCGAAGAAGTGGCAGGAGTACAAAACGCCCAAATGTCTCGAAATTGCTTCACAAAATATCTTTTTTGCAACTTAGCTAGTAAATGGCGGTCAACACTTTTTCAAAAATCTTTTTCGAATAAAAATCCTGCGGCATCTTCATGGAGCAGAAAGTTTTTTTAAAGCTATGTTCAAATCCTAGGTCAAATGGGACGTCAAATAAATAAATCCTAAAGTCAAATAAATAAATCCTCAGGTTAAATAAACTGCTTCAGCAAAGCCATATGTCAAATTTGGTCAATTTTTTTTGCAAAAAAATTTAGGATTATCCAAAAAGTATCTTTTAATCATGTATAAGCTGCCAAACCGTTTAAAAGCATCTTTTAGAGCAATTTTACGAGATATAGTGATTCTTCACAAATTTATGCGCAACATTTAAAAGTTTAGTCTAAAAATTATACTGCATATTTCACGTTTTTAGCACATATTTAAGCATTTTTAGCGCATATTTTATGCGCATATTTTGCATTTTTAGTGCATGAATTTGGGTCCCTACTAATGAGATATTGTTTATTACAACGTCTTTGCAAAACTTGATACGAAAAATTAAAAGTATGTAGTGATTAATTTTTTTACTTGCTTCATACTTTTAATTTTTTGCACCAAGTCTTGCAAAGACGTTGTGATAAACAATACCTTATTAGAAACTAGAGTCGGAGGGCTACATAATGGTGTCATGACTTTTGAAAAAAGATATAAAAAAATTAATTAAATTAGGCAAAATGAAAATTAGCCACAAAAAAGAATGAATTAGCCACAAAAAAGTATCTTTGCTACAAAAAATTGATTAACCATATAAATTTGGATGAAGAATTAGGATTAGTATAGTTAACCTGTTTTCGAAAACGGGTGTCACTGTATCGAGTTTTAGATTTTTCAACCAAAATTTGTTTTCTTTTCAAAAAAAAAACAAAATCAAAAAATCCTTACGACATTTTGACCAGACTGTCAAAACAGAATGGATAAAAGACTTTGAAAATTGGATTAAAAAAGTGTCGGAATAAGGCGGGAACGAACTTTTGGGATGTCACTATATCGAGGCTTGACTGCGCTGCAAATATTTATTTTGGCCTAAAATCAGAAAAGCGAAAGTTTTTGCTTGCATGATGTTACCTGGAAACAACAAATGACCCAATGACGCCAGCTACAAAGTTTACGCCAAAAAGGGAAGTGGAATATACCTGAAATAGTTTTTATAATTTTTCTCTATTTATTCATTGAAAATACTTGAGACATCTCCGGGGTAAAATGATCTTTAAGAAGTCTGGTGGTGATTGGCCAAACGCCGAGAATAGCCTAAATTTTATTTTTTTCTAAATGAAGTTTTTTAACAAATTGTTTACGTGTAAAGTGCACATTCCCAAAAAATGGCTTCTCAGATGGGGTTTTGTGAATAGCTCGACTAAGATTTGTAGAGAAGTTCTGTCGGAAAGAGTATCTTCGGCTTCTTTTAGTGTATCATTCATGTATTGCTCATGGTCAATATATTCTCCTAAATTAGTAAAAAAAGTTCAAGCTCTATTCTTAATTAAAATTTTAAAAAATTTTGAGTAACTAATTTTACATATCGTATTTGTTCTAATTGACCCACAGTTGGTTTTACTTTTCAACCCTCGGAATATCGGAAAATTTTAGGTCTCTCTCGAGATTTTTGGATGAAAGCCGAAATTGTAAAAATAAAATCAGTAGAGCTCGTGGTAATTAAACAATTTAAAAGAAAAACTTTTAAAAAAAGCCTGAGATTTAGACCTTGAAAGTCAAGATGCGGTGGTTTTATTAGAGGGCTAGGGTTAATAATGCGATAACTATATAAATATTAACCTTGGTAGTATATTAATGCTTCTTTTGCAGCTGCTCTGTCATTGCGATTGATGAGTAGATATTTAGGAGATTCCTTAATGGGGATCACCATCAAACAGGTGATAAAAGATGGAATTGCTCAAGAGCTAGAAAGGTACAAAATAATTTAGACTGTGTACAATAGTGCTTCTGCTTCCGATGCCTCACTCAACTTCTATTTTACACGCAAATGTCAGAAGCAGAGTCGGAGGCAGAATTGCAGTCAGGAGTAGAGGATCGTCAAACAAAGGGGTCACACAAAATAGGTAAAATAACTTACCAACAAGTAGGAGTACATTAGCTTCTAAGAAGATTTTCATGCCTAAAACTATGTTTAACATATGAACTTGGGTACTTCATTAGTTAGTTCAACAGCCATACGACTTGATACAAATCATGACTTGATACATCTTCCAAAAGTAGCTCGAAAATTTCGAAGAATACCGTTATTACAGGGCTCCCAACTCAAAATTTTAAAAATAAAGGACATTTTTATAAAATAAAGGAAATTTGGTTTATTGCACTTATTGCGTTTTGAGTGCCGAAAATAAAGGTTTTGACTAAAATCTCAAAAATTAAAGATTTCGGGTCTCGAATAAAGGAAAAAAATAAAGACGTTTGGGACCCTGCGTTATTATCATTTATTTTAGCATGGACTAAAAGAGACGACTGCCCTACGACGGGTACACAATGACCGGGTACAACGACCGGGTACACTTTTTTGTAAAAGTTAAAAAAGTATGCTTAAACACACGTTTGAGTCCGAACGGGCGCTGGCCTACCTTGCCTAAGCCTATCTAAGTGCGCAAAATAATAAAAAAAATCGAAAATTTTTTTAAAAAATTAACAGGGGGACAAGGAAAATTTTGTACTCGTATGTGTATCGTTGGTGAAAGAGACTCTATTTGCATTTTATAATCAGGAATACTTCTCGGAATCATGTCTAAGGCAAGTATGTGCGCACATCTCTAACTCTCAAGCCTCCTGCGCCGAAGGGGGCTCGGGGCTTGGGGTTGAGATGCGGACACCCACATACTTAGACACGAATCACTCGAAAGTGACTCTGGATGCATGAAAAGCATAC
Source organism: Ditylenchus dipsaci (assembly GCA_004194705.1). Taxonomy (NCBI): domain Eukaryota; kingdom Metazoa; phylum Nematoda; class Chromadorea; order Rhabditida; family Anguinidae; genus Ditylenchus; species Ditylenchus dipsaci. The sequence continues at coordinate 20,132 of SADC01000375.1, forward strand.
ATAACAGAGTTTCTATATGCGGTAGGCCCAGTATTCAAAACTATATTCAACATCTTGCTTTGTGCTTAGAAGTGATCCTTTTTCCAGTACAGTCTTAAATCTATTTAAAATAGTCAAAAAAGGTACTTTTGGATGTCTCTAAAACTTAATTTTCAAGCTATTTTCGGAAGATGTATCAATTCGATGTATCAAGTCATAAGCTGTATTAAGTTGATGGAATAACGGTTGGTCCTCCCTTCCCCCTTCTTTTTGAAAAATGACCCAAAGTTGCTTCTTGAGCTAATATTTTTGCCCTAAAAAAAAAAACATTTTTAAACTCTTTCTAAATTCAAATATTTTGAATTTTACTAAATATTGCCTCCCATCCTCAGAGGAAGGTCATCATTGTTCAGATATTGTTTGAACATGTTTATTTTATTTTTTCAGCAGAAACAATTAAGGCACACTTGCACCCCGCACCTCAACTCGATTGCAGACACCCTAATCTCTCTACCCGGTCAATCAACAGGGGGAAATTTTTTTTGCCTTGGTCTCCGTGTTGATTGACTGGGGTTATGTGTGCAATCGAGGATGCGAGATACTTCAGCCAAAATTAATTTAAGACAGAGATGGAGATAACAGTTTTCGAAAAAGTACATTTTCCGGAAAAAATCCACTTTTTCACTATTCTTGAAGAAAAATGGTCATTTTATCCAGTGCTTATTTCCATTTTGATGAGAAAAAGAATAATTCTAAGTACCATATTTATTCTAATAGAACACCATGGTGCTCTATTTTAAAACCTCCGAAATTTTTTGACTTCATGTTAAAGGACCATGGTTTTTTTTGCGCGCAGCGGCATGACAAAAAAAATTTAATTGGCGGGGACACTTCTCTTTGGTCTCTCACTGTACTCTTTGGAGTCGTTGGAAATAACTCCAAAGATTAAAGTTGGAGACGAAAGAGAACTATCACCCGCCAATTCAAATTTTGCACATCCCACTACGCTCAAAAACCACGGTCCTTTAAAATGCAATAAAGGATGGTTTACTGGTTAGGGCCCTAAGGGGCGGTGCTCTATTAGAGACTGGTGTTCAAATAGAGGCTGGTGCTCTATAAGAACAAATACGGTAAACAAAAAATTTGAAGTCCCGGAAAAGTACAAATATTTTTAAAAAGTACGATTACCATCCCTGGTTTAAGAAAGGACTTTGGGCATTTTTCAAAAAATTGGGAAGGGAATTGACCATAGAAACCTAAACTTGTTCTCTTTCATCTGTACTTGCCTAAGGACATGCCAACAGCTGTATAGAAGCCAAGCCTGTTCCAGATACAAAAAAACAAGTGCCTCGTAGACGCGTGACAGGAGCTTCCTAAACCAATATAAATGATTGTCCGCACAATAATTATTGTTTTACCATCAAATTAGCATCCATGGGATTCCATTAGTCTATAAATATTTTCATTTTTGATATAGCTTATTTATTTAGTGAATTCTGTACCGCGGCCATCATTCACCTAATATCCTGCTAACAATAAACAGTTCAGGCAAAGATGCCATAAAGAAAGAGCACCCAATAGTGATGCTGTGACCATTCCAGCGTTTGCAAACATCACACAAACTAAATATTTCAACCAAAACTTTTAATGTATAAAATTAATGCAATGATCAACATACATTTTCGTCCTAGTTTGTCAGCCATTGCTGGCACGAAAAAATCTGCTAGAATGTTTCCGACGGTAAAACAGTTAATAGTGAAACTCCAGATCCAAATTGATGTAGTTGGAGATAAAGGCGTGCCCCTTTTTGCATAAGAGTCGTCGATAAAAGCTTTGAAGACATCAGCAGCGGTGTTGGTGGAAGCCATTGCGTATGCTTGCTGAAATTTATGTGAATCTTTACTCACTGCTCAAAATACAGCTTTGAATTAAATTTTGACCCATGACACATTGATTTTCATCGACTGTTACTTTCACTAGGCTGATCAAATCTAGAAAATAGAGTCTTGTTTCTCCAAAAACCAAATCTAATACCTCTAATAGAAGACCCACTTAACTTTGAGGTTCTGTATCTCGGAGCAGAGTAAATAATTTGGGACGCGGTTTATTTCAATCTTTAAACTCCATGAGTTCCACCGATTCCTTTTTTAGGCATTGGTTGAGCACCAAAAAATCTCGAGATCGAATTCGAATTTCGACGCTACTGAAATATAGGAGTACCGCTGAAACCATACTTTTTTTTGAAAAATACTGAAATTAGTGCGGGTTGTCTCTGAGCCTAATGCCTAGGGCCCGAAGCCTAAGGGTTAAGCTAATTCCTAAGCCTATAAATTATTGTAGGGGAAGGGGGTATATTCCAGTAGCGCCTAAATTTTTATATCTTGGGGAGGGGGGGGTAGCGCTTTAACGGTTTTTTTTCTGACAGGAATGTCATATAATTTTTGCTAATTATTTGAAGAAATTTTGTCGAATTCGACCTGTATTTTCTTTAATTTTGCTTAAATTTGTCGAATTTGGCCTGATTTTTTTTTAATTTGGGCTAAATTCATGTGAATCATTTCATTTTAAACTTCAATTTTTTTTCAAACATGGGGTTGTAAGTTGTGTCAGAAAAATGTCAGATTTTAATAAAGAAGGAAGAGTTGGTTTCATCGTCAAGCCTATTTTGACATTATTCTGACAGGGGGAGGGGTGGTCCCCAAAAGCGGCCTGTCAGTATGACCGAATTGATGGATGATCCCTTAGAGGAAATATGGTAGTCTTTTACCAATCAGAGGTTTTTACTTAAAATAGAGCTTTTGCTGAGAGGTACTCAAGAAGCACTAGAAGCATCCCCCTATTAACTTCGAATTTTAAATTAAAGTTATTCAAGCTTTAACATAAGTATAATTCATTACATAAAAGCTTCCGAAAAATCCAAAAAAAGCTGTGAAAATAATAGTCCTCCACGTTGAGCCACTTGGTGCAAACAGAAATTTACTGTACTGTGAAGACATTTCTTTAAATATGGGTTTATTCTTGAGAAGTTACCTAAATTTTTATTAGAATAACAAAAATAATCGCAAATATGAAGATATACGAAACATTGCACTTTTTGCTGTGCTCTCCAAAGAATAAGTAACATTTAGGATTTTTTTAAATCGGTTTTTTTACTTAGGAAATGTTCAGCTGAATTTGCGGCTACGCCACAATTCACTCCTAGGACAATTTACTGCGCGAAATGTTTTCACTATAATGACCGTTATGGATATGTACCTACCCTCGTATGGGTGTTTTGATTAGTGAATCGCAATTTCGGTCATGATTTTGAATCGGGAGCGAATGAATTGTTCCTGGTAGCGAATTGTGCCTAGTAGCCATTTGTGCGTGTACCTCAATTTGCACAAATTAAAATGACACTTATTGAATCAGCACGATTGAAAATGGCACATTCCAGTTCTTCCCGATTAGATATCGTATATTTTGTTGAACAGTTTTTGTTTTGCGTTTTTTCATATTTTCTACTGATATTTCTTTTTTAGTCATAAAAATGTCTACTAAACAAACCAACTGGGACGAGATACCGGATAAAGAGCTACACGAATTATGATAGAGAGAATCCAAGGCTTGAAGGAGATGTTCCCGGAAGAACTGCGTGGAGGTGCCTCGTCAGTGCTAGACTAAAGTTGGTGGCTCAGCAAGCAATATGTACGATTTTCGTACTCCTTACGCTCTTCTAAAAAAAGTTTAGTTCAACTGTTTAGTTCAAAAGTTCGAACAACAAGCGTCTTTCGGGCTGGAACAGACTAGACAAAGATGTGATACGTGAAAATCGGGTCCAATGGTCAATTGAATCTGAAAATTTGTGATATAAAGCTAGCAGATTATTATAAACACTTTCGCTAGGCAGCCTCTTCGATGAAGTTGACGTGCTCCGACAGACATGTTACGAAAACCTAGCCATGCTGCCTTGCCTCAATATTTTTTTTTCGAGAATTCGAAGTCTAAAAAGCAGAATAGGTAGAGCTCGCGGGAGTTAAGAAAATGCAAAAAAGGATGGATCCAAAAAAATTGTTCTGAGATACAAACCTCAAAATCAGGGGGTGCGTTTATTAAAAAAATACGGTATGCCCTTCATCGATACATCATAAGAAAGCCAGTAATCTGCGCTTTTTATTAAGTTTCAAATCCAGTTGATCAATAAAAAATTGGCGAGATCTGTCCTTTGAAATTCTCGACTTGAATGGTTCAGAAGGGCAGATGACCCGCAGATACCAACTTTTTCGATTTTTTTCACCATTGTGTTCAGCGTGAAATCTGCGCTAGAAGCCATAAAGGTCACTCACCGGAACGGAGTGTTAAGAGACGTTAAAAGACGGCCTGTTGCAGTGACAGAATGGGGATTGAGGGGTAGACATCAATAGTTTTTGCATTAATTTGTTGGCCATATCGCTCAATGGGGGGGGGGGTTGTTTTGCCTTGGTCCCCCTGTTGTTTTTCGTGATTTTTAGGCTTTTAACTTAGGCAAGGGTTGGCCAGCGTATGTTAGGACGGACTGAAACGTATTTTAGACTCATGATTAAGTTCGTCCTAACATACGCTGGCCTACTTTTGCCTGAGCCTTAGCCTAAAAACTCACAAAACCAACAACAGGGGGGGGCCAAGGCAAAAACCCCCATTGAGGGATAGGGCCAATTTTTTTCTATAGATATTATTTTGAAAATTTCGTTTTTAAAGTATAAATAAAAAGTTATAAAACTCTGAACACGGTTCATTTTCTATCAATATCTATTTTTCGTGTAATCATGACGAAAGCCACTTTTTTAAAATAGGAATAATAATTAAAGGATTCTAATTTTTTCAAGGTATTTAAAGTTACTAGCAAAGAAGTGTAGACACATTAAGCAAACAAATTTTCTTCATAGCTTCTTTTCTGAAAATATACTTTTGTATAGGTATTTATTGTAGTTTCTGACTAATTCTGTCTTTTTCTGCTCTAACTTTTCTTTAAGTTGTTGTGCTTCCTGCCCACATTTCCACAAAAAAAATTGCTAATTCCAAGCCAAATAATCAATTATTAGTTTGGGAATAAAAAAAAGATAACAACGTCTGTAATTTTGATAACACTTAAAATACATCAATTTGTTCCATCGACTTCCTCTATCATTTTAAACAAATAACAGGTGTGACAAAGTTTCCGGTGGACTTTTGAGCAAATTTTCTGGTGTAGAAATTTTGCAACTAAAAAAATTACGAAATATAGATTTCTGGCCTTAAATGTTTACGAGTGACTCAGGTCGACACTCGGGTCGACACTCTGTCGAGTGTGGGCCTGAGTGTAGACCAGGGCTGTACCGGATACCAAAAAATATCGGATCGGATATCGGATACCGGATATGGAAAAATATCGGATCGGATATCGGATACCGGATATGAAAAAGTGCCGGATATCGGTTATCGGATATCGGATTTCGGATATTTTTGATGAAATTTTGAAAAAAAATTGAAAATTTTTTCTAAATTTCAAAAAAGTTTTAAAAATTTTTTTCCGAAAATTGGCCATTTTTTCGGATATCGGATACCGGATATCGGATGTCAAAAAGTGCCGGATATCGGATGTCAAAAAGTGCCGGATATCGGATATCGGATGTCGGATATCGGATATCCGGTACAGCGCTGGTGTAGACCTAAGCATTTTTACCCCAATTTTTTGGTATACAATGAAAACCCGATTTTCGCTTGTTCCCCTCTATGATTTGGGCCTTGTCCATCCAGAGGCTATCCGCAGACTAGGACCCAAACTAGAGAAGACCAAGCGAAAATCGTGTTTTTTCACATTGTATACTAACAAATTGCTAGAACAAGATGAGTCGAGCTGTCGAAACAGAATTTCAAAAAACAGGTCAGGAAAAAAGTTATGTCCAATTCAAATAGTTGGATAAGAATAGGCACCCTGTATATACGCCGTCTTTTCGGGAGATTATCAATGAAATTTCTGATATACAGGGTTTTTATTTTATTTCCGACGATTTGATTTTGTTATTTAAAGACACATCAAAAAGTTAAGGCGGGGACCAGCATTTTTTTTGTGCATAAATCTGATATTGATGACCTTATACTGCTTTTGAAAACTAATCCCTAATACATCATAAATCAAAAAAATCAGCTGTTTTAAATTCTATTAAAAATATTCGGCGTATTTTTGACAAGTTGACATCCATTTCATCACTTTAACCTGATTATTTTTTTCTTTGTTGTTTTAGCAATTCTACAAGTCTCAGCACTATGTTGTAGCGTAGTTTCAGAGCTATAAAACCCGTTTTTACAGAAAAAAAATTGAGTGCGAGAATGTAGCAATATGGCTTTTAAAAATAAAAGATTTAATAAAAGTTTTGGTTTTCTTCATTTTTCTGATTTTTTTTGCAGAATGTGTTTTTTTTTTCAAAAGACTATAACTTGACAATATTTAATTTAAAAAATGTCTGTAGCCCTTGATTTGCGCTATAAAAAATGACATATCTTCAAGTAAGAAGGGTAGATCGAGGAGTAACCTCATGCCTAACATCATTCTTAATAGTACTCGGACCAAATACACAAGAAGACTTTATTGGTACCTGGTTACATTCATAAAAATTTTGGTCCACTTTCTAGTGACTAATCGATTTTATCTGTTTAGGAGTGATTCCTAAGTTTTGGCCCTGCTTTTGGTGCGTGCTCTCATTTTTTTCTCCGGCTCTAAGTATCTCCTGGATTTGTTTTCATTTCAATTCAGCAAATTTGGCTCTGCCGAGGTTAAGGCTGAGGAATTTCTTAAGAAAGAAAACTGAGAACATGTTTAGTAAATGCAGCCTGCGGCGCTACTGGCTTATACCCCCCCCCCAAAAAAACAGCTATTTTCTTATACCCCCCCCCCCCCCAAATCAAGACCCGATCAGCCGGGTGGATCTTGATGGTTGTCCTTTAACTTTTGGATGGCTGAGCCTCTGGCTTGTAGCCGGGCCTGAGGAGAGGGGGAACCTTTTCGGTCGCAAAATCAAAGATGTTGAACATAGTTTTATTAAGCCAGTAGCGTCCAGCCTGCTAAGGTTGAGCCTTAATTCGATTGAAAAAATCGGAAACTTTGGAAGTGTCGAATTATGGTAGTCATTCACTTTTTATTTTCTTACTCAATTTTTTGGTGAAAACAGGCAACATTATCCATTTAAAAGCATATATAACGAATATTAACATGCAGAGAAAAACTATACCAACAAATAACATCTAAACAATAATATGCTATAAAACCAAGTTCATCAAAAGGCAAGTTGAGCTCATTTAGGTTGGGAAATTCAGCAGCAAATTCCACCATTTCACAAACTTTTCTTCTGGCTTAAATGGACTCATTTGCAGTTTTTTCTGCAATACTTTGGCGTTCTCCTTGTACTTTGGCTGGTTTAACACTTTGTCCAGGGCTTCAATCAAAACTTGAGGATCATTTGCCAACTCTATATAGGCACAAACTCTCCAATGCCTTTATTGACCATCAAGGCAACATTGTAAAGTTGATCCCCGAACAAAGGAGATCCAATCATGGGAACTGCGGATAGAATTGCTTCGTGCATACTGTTTAGTCCACAGTGCGTCATAAATGCTTTGACGTTAGGATGTTCTAAACAATTTCTTTAGTTATGACTTAAAAAGTCTTAATAGTAACCTAAAATGGCTTTTTGATCAAACCATTCGACCACATGAACGTTTGGCGCCGAAGCAAACATGGACGATTCATTGTCTCCTAACTTCAGCTTCCAGATAAAATCATAAGTAGGAAGTGAGAAAAGGCGGTCAGGTAAGATTTTTTCATTTGTTCGCTCATTTTGCTAGTATTAGTGATTGATCCAAATGATAGTAGCACTACACCGCTGTCAGAATTGTCTAATATAGACTTGATTTTCTAGAATAGATCAAAAATAAGTAAAAAATAAAATAAGTGAATTGAAAATTACCTTGGTTAGGGGCTTTGCTTTCGACTGCACAATCCCGCCAATATATTTAACTTTATTAGAAATAGGATGTGGAAACTCGAAGAATTCATTAGTATTGGTAAAAATAAGAGAACATTTGAGTAATTTTTTTATTGATGGAAAATCAGGTCCAAAGCTTTCTCGACTATTGGTTGCTAAAATTATGATTTTAGTTAAGCAATCAACAAGAAAAAAAACTAACCATTAGTTTAAAACCATACTCCCTTAAGTTAAGTATCATGTATGTCAACGAAAAATTCATGGCTCTTTCCCAAAAGTTCATGTTAGGACCATTCATTGTTGGCCAGTGCATATCTAAACGACTTTTCATTAATTTCCTACAGTCAAACCTCGATAATCCGCCACCCCAAAAGTTCGTTCCCGCCTAGGGTCGACACTTTTTTCACCCGATTTCTGAATATTTTTGCTAGTTCTGTTTTGACAGTCTGGTCGCAAATATCGTGAGGATTCCGATTTTGCCGATCGTTTTTCATAATTATAAAAAAATTTCTCTGAAAGAGCAAAACCTCGATAAACCGCCACCCTTTTTTTAAATAAAGTGGCGGTTTATCGAGGTTTTGCTCTTTTAGAGAAATTTTTTTTTATAATTATGAAAAACGATCGGCAAAATCGGAATCCTCACGATATTTGCGACCAGACTGTCAAAACAGAACTAGCAAAATATTCGGAAGTCGGGGTAAAAAAAGTGTCGGACCCTAGGCGGGAACGAACTTTTTGGGGTGGCGGATTATCGAGGTTTGACTGTATTTATTTCTTTTAATAGAAACACACGCCCCCCCTGGCTCGACTTTGACGGAGTGAATACAGAGTGAATATTTGGCATAGCGCTTTGTCGCATTTTTTTTCTTGATTTTCGATGGAATATTTAAAGGACAATACTTTTTTTCTCCGCCTAATTCACTACTTTTTCCGCCTAATTTACTCTTTTTTCCGCCTAATTTACCTATCGCTGTAAGAAATATGTTTAACCCACTCCGGAATGGCCAAAGGCCAAAATTATTGTTTTTTGCGGGTTTACTAGAGGGGGAGTAAACTTTTCGAGAAAAATCGATTGAGCGGATCAGATTTCGGGTCCGATCGGCTTAATCGCCCACAACTCCACCCTGAACTACTCGAAACACCATAAACCTGGAATTCTGAGCGATTAAGCCCATCGGACCCGAAATCTGATCCGCTCAATCGATTTTTCTTGAAAAGTTTACTCCCCCTCTAGTAAACCCCCAGAAAACCAATAATTTTGGCCTTTTGGCCATTCCGGAGTGGGTATTTAGCCATCTGGTCTTTGCCCACCCTGAATTTCACACAAAAATTTTTAAAATGGTTGATTTCGTGTCGAGAATCAAAATTAGGCGGAAAAAGAGTAAATTAGGCGGAGAAAAAAATATTGTCCATATTTAAATCTTAGCTCGCCACTTACTTGACCCCTCTTCACCGATAATCTCAGAAAACATTTTTTCATGATGTTTATACAAGAAAATTATCGGTATAAAAAATTTTCGAAAACAATCGCCTTGGTTCTCCTAGCTGATTTTGATGAAGGTACTCAGGCTCAATTTAGCCTTTTCAATATTGAGATCTATCAAAATTTTCCCTATTTTTAGCGTATTGAACAAATGGGAGTTTAATTCGAGTAAATACGTTATTCACTGAATACTCACTAGGAACATAGCTGCTGATGATTGGGATGCCGAAGGGTGCACTCGCGAAACTAAATAAATGGATGGCGAGAGTACCAAGTGTAGTTTTGACGCCAATATGGTGGAAAATTGCAAAGGAGCATGGAGTGTAGAACTCAGAAATCCCGACGTCATAATTTTCGGCTTTTAATTGTGCCATCAACTCTTTGTTATTCGCGAGATCTAAATTCGTTTCATATGCCGAGTAAAGTACCATCAATTTACCTTCACAAAACCGGCTTGTACTCTAACAAATTCAGAAAACCATCAAGAGTCTTTTCAAATCCTACAAATGGACTTTTTTGGTCAAACCACTGACCCATAACATTCATTCTGTGTTCAGGCCTATCTACTCTGATGATCTTTTGTACCTTGCTGCTTCCTGTGTAGTTTGCAAAACTAGGTCGACATTGAGCATAAGCACATGCTAAATAACGGAAGTTATTTGCAACTTTTAAAAGTTGATAAAAACATTTTTTATTAAAAAATGTATTATTTAAACTCGAGTTAAAACCAGTGTTTTCATAGTTTCAAAGTCATAGTAATAGTTTGACTAGAATTTTGACTGTAACTATGCCTATGACTTTAGAAACACTGGTTAAAACCACCGTATTTTCCTAATGATCGTCCACCCACTTCCATCCGATTCAAAATCGTGTTTTGGCATTGTGTTCTGACCTACTTTTGAAGCATACATGCTACTATTCATTTGCTAGCTCATATTATTGGCTACAATAGGTTTTTTGTAGAAAATTTTGAACGAAAATTTAACATACAACATCATGTCCAGCCTCAACAAGCACATCAGCTAGTTTCCCAACAAATTGTATGTGACTGTAGGCTACAGACGGATTATCTAATAAAATTTTCAGCTTTCTTTTAGTGGTATGCTCTTGAGTGCAAAAGCAAAGGTTCATAATAAAAAGTATAGTCAAGCATAAATTTAAAAAGAAGTGATTTTCAAGGAGATCATACTTAATAGCTTTTCAGAACGTTGAAGGTTATATGAAATATAGTATAAATATTGAATTTAAACAATTAAAAAATCATCAATAATTTGTAGTTTCATCGTAATCAGTTGTGTAAAGTATTTGTTGAAAATTAATATGATTAAGGAAATTACTCAAATGTTTAAGTGTTTTTAACAGTTTAGAATTTGTTATCTTTGTTTTTAACCAATGAATTTTTTGCCCTAGAATTAGTAACGATTTTTAGTGAAAAGAGACGAGCAGAGACTACAAACACACAATAAAAAGAAGCTACAGCAAAAAAGACATGGACTGAATTGGACAGGAACTACAATAACAGTTAAATAGGCGGTTTGATTTTATTAAAGGTATCTAGGGTATTTTAGGGTGTTTAGGGTATTAACTAGGGTATTTAATAAAATGTTTTTTCCAAGCAAAAAGGTTTTTTCGGCATTGTGTTGGATCAAGCATGAACTAAGAAACAGACTTACAGATGAACACATTTCGAATATATTACGCTTCGTTCTGTTCTTGCAATGCAAAAAACTCATTAAATACCCTAGTTTTTTTAAATTCATGCTACAGTCAACTCTCGATACAGTGTACCTCGATATAGTGTATATTTTTTCAACCTCATTTAGTCAGCTCTAAGCCAAACTGGCTTACAGTGTACCCTCGATATAATGTAACCCTCGATATAGTGTATATTTTTCCGATCCCTGCAAGCTACACTGTATCGAGAGTGGACTGTACAATGAACAAACTAAATAAATACTCTAGTTTTTTGAGAAAGTGTGTGTTAGAATAGGAAAAAATTAAAAAATTTTGATAAAAGGTTAAAAAAACTTTTAAAATAGTATGGAAAACTAGAAGGCGCCGCCCCGCTACGCGGCGCATAACCGGAGTAGCTATGGCATATTATGCTGTGTACCGCCATGCTCCCTTCCTTTCTTTGGTACCATCCTGGTGGCTAGGGTGTGCCCACGTGGTCTATGCCCCATTCTGGTGGTTCGGCCATTTTGGTGGCCTACTTGGCCAACTACCTACCCCACTGGCCACCTACATACCCTACCTGATCATCACCCTACCTTAGCTGGACCTACATGCCATATCAAGGTAGCTACCTATTCCACCTGGCCACTCACCTTCCTACCAGCACACCTACCTTGGCCACCCACCTACCTTACTGACCACTCACCTACCCTACCAGGCCACATACCTTTCCTGTCTGACCAACTACCTGACCACCTTCGCTGGCGCCGATAAGAGACCAATAAGAACTACCTATCTTACCCGACTCGACCACCTAACTATCCTACCCGACCACATACCTACCATATCAAGCCACCTAAATACCCTCCGTAGCCACCTGCCTACGCTACTCGGCCATCTACATAACCTACCTGGCCACATACATACTCTACCATGTCACCACCTACCCTACTTATCTACCCTACCAGCCCACTTACGTACCTTACCAGGCTACCTACATATCCTACTACGCCATGTGGTTTGGCGCCGATATTAGTGGTTTTGGTGTGCCTACGTGGTTTGGAGGCTTGAGTTCAGAATCCCCCCCCCCCCACGGGGACTGATCAGGTAGAGGAGATAACTTCATATTCGTGTTTCTCGACCCCAATTTCATGAGAAAGCCGGCTGTTTTTTTGGGTTCTGACAAAAAAAAAAATTTTTCGAACCACAGGGGGGTATCATGGTTTTTTAGTCAAAATTTGAAAAATTTAAATTGGCGCCTTTTGAATTTTAAAAGGGAATAAGGGCTGTATTGGGAGGGGAAGGGAATAAAAGGGGGCCACTGATCACACAGGGCCCACTAACAAGAAGATGTTGAACATAGTTTTGAATACTGGGGCCTACCGCATAAATAAACTCTGGTATGCATGCTTTTTCATGCATCCAGAGTCACTTTCGAGTGATTTGTGTCTAAGGTATGTGGGTGTGCGCATCTCAACTCCAAGCCCCCAAGCCCCTGCGCCCCTTCGGGCCACTAACAAGAAATGCTTGAGAATTAGAGATGCGCGCACACACTTACCTTAGACACGATTCGAGAAGTACTCTTGACCATAAAATGCATATAGAGTCTTTTTTTGCCACGGCCCAGTTGAAAAACATGGTGAGGCAGTCGAAGAATATAGATATTCAAATTTATAATGTTCTGCCATAAAAGTGGCCCCCTTTTATTCCCTTCCCCTCCCAATACAGCCCTTATTCCCTTTTAAATTCAAAAGGCGCCAATTTAAATTTTTCAAATTTTGACTAAAAAACCATGATACCCCTGTGGTTCGAAAACAAATTTTTTTCTCAGAACTAAAAAAACAGCCGGCTTTCTCATGAAATCGGGGTCGAGAAACACGAATATGAAGTTATTCTCCTCACCTGATCAGTCCGTGGGGGGGGGGGGGATTCTGAACTGCAACCGGTTTGGACCCCGTCCCGGTAGTTTGGCGCCGATATTAGTGGTTTGGGTGTGTGCACGTTGTTTGGGCCCATATTGGTGGTTCGGGTGTGTCTACGTGGTTTGAGTCCCATCCTGTAATTTATTGATTGTTTAATTGTAATCCTTTAATTGTAATCCTATAATTGTTTCGCAAAAATGACTCGCATAAATGAAAATCATGAAAAGGAACAAAAATTGACCACAAGTTAGTGAAAAGAACAAAAAACATTTGGCAAAAAAAGGAATAAATAAAATTTATCTCGACAAGAAAACCACAAGAATGCACGTTTTTGATTTTGACACACTGTGCCCCCCTCTTAATGGTGGATGTGGTGATTGATAAAATCCATAAATGCGAAGTACTGGTTGAAGTTTTTTGTGAACGTGTCTTAACTGGCTTCTCGAGCTGCCTGGACCATCAGCTGCATTCTGTCATACAAAATTTTTCACATTTATTTTACACGTACAACTTTTTGTGTATAGCTTAAGTTTTTTCATATATAGCTTCATATATATATATCATATAGCTTTAGAATCTCAAGTTTAGAATTATCGCATATAAACAAACAGTTCACTTGACTGATGGAGATCAATAATGTGCCCAATAAAGGTTTTTCATATATTATTCTTTAACTTTCACACATTTGTACCTTCTTGTGTTTTCCCAGCTATTCCATATGTTTTGAAGAATTACTGGTATTCCATTGGTATCTCCTTAGCCGCTGCTCTCTCTCAGTTCGCGATCTTCTCGTTTTTGTTCTCAAAAGATCCGTCGTAAGCATGAAATAACAAGGTTTTGTGAGTTGCATTACTTGTTTTAGAGTCCATACAATACAAGTAGCGTTCGCCGTTCTGGTGTCATTCTCCTTTATTCAGCGAGCAAACTTCTTTTGCGAAATATATGCAGTACATTCAAACGTCTCGCTTTTATCGTCGGTGCCAATACGTGATACTTGTCGTTGCAGTGGCGCAACTATTGCCGGGAGCTTCTCTGGTGACTATGCGTTGCCTATCCCAACGTTCTGTTCGGCCATGTCTGAAGCATTCTTAGATTACTTGGTTGGCAACTTTTCATTTCGTCTTTTAAGCTTTTGCTTTCGATTTCAGGAGGATCTTGAAAGCACAAGGGCGGAAAGACTACGAAAGGTTTGTGATCTTCCGACGTTGATGGCTTATAGAGCGCATTTCCTGTAAATTTTGAATGCCAATATTAATGTTAGTATGACAACGTCAATCAAAACAGATCCAAATTAATCTTTTATAAATTAAAATTTCCCATATAAAATTTAGTCATACTTATGGCTCATTTATAAACGTTGTCGTTGTCGTCGTCGTTGTCGTTGGAAAAAATGTTTTATAAAGGCATTTTTACGCCAACGACAACGCCAACGACGACGACAACAGCAACGACGACATATTTATAAAAATCCAACGACAACGACAACGCCAACGACAACGGATAATTTTTCTTCCAAATCAGACAAATTTTGCATTTTAAGTCAGAATTTAAGGATTAACTATATTTTCCACACGTTTTCCCTCGAAATCTCGACTGAAAATGCGAAATTTGTCCAATTTTGAATAAAAATGTCATTGTCCTTGGCGTCGTCGTTGTCGTTGGCGTTGTCGTTGGATTTTTTATAAATAGGTCGTCGTTGTCGTTGTCGTCGTCGTTGGCGAAAAAAGGGGTTTATAAAAAAAAATATTCCAACGACAACGACGACGACAACGACAACGTTTATAAATGAGCCATTAGAGAATAAATTTCGCACAATTATTACGATTTTCGAGGGATTGCCATACAATAGAATTGCACACAAGCTGGGAATTTGTCTCGATCTTTTTTTCTGATACCTGGATTTTTTCGAAACCATTTTACTGCGCGCATGTAAGCTACCCAGGCCGTTTTACAATAACATGCACCGAAGTTAATGACTGAGTGCACCTAATAAAAAAGCGGCTACCAGACAGTCTCCAATAGTTTGGAAAATCTTGCGCGGCGTTTTCCAAAAATATTGGAAATATTGTCTGCTAGCCTAAAAAAAGCACATGCTCCCACTTCCACAAGCCATGATTCCAACCACTTTGAATATTCAAAAAGCTTACGAATATAAGAATCGGTCAGGTACTCGTTCATGTGCACTCGTAGCTTTTTCCTATGAAAATCTGTGAGGAAAATTTTCTTTTATTTTTCAAAAGCTGTGACACCATTTACCTTAACTTTACAAAAATAGTTAAAGCTTGAAAAACTGCACTCTGTCAAAACAAATTCAAAAATGGAACTTGTCAGACAATATATTTCAGATATGGTTTTCGGCTACATCATCCAATTAGTGAAAACTTTTTTCAAAAAATAACAACGCTGTATTTTATCTACTGTTACGGCATTCCCTATGATTCCTGCTGCCTCCAAAAGAAGTTCTCAATGATATTGTGTTGTTTTTCAACTACGATGAATGTAACAGTTTTATCACCACATCCAGAGTGTTTGTAGAACTTGTTGGTCCACAAGTAATAAAATTTAACGGCGTTTTCACTGTAAGTTAGTTCAATGCAATAAATTTAATTCTGTGAACTTGAATCGAGGATTGGGTAGCTTTGTCGTTACATCCACCTTCATTTTCGATATTTTCAGTCATGTCTCTGATATCTGAAGTTATGTCTCTGATTATGTGTGAATAGGAAAGTTTCCGGAACATTTTTACCCCAATTTTTTTTTATCAGATGTTGCTTGTCAATAGCTCGATGTAAAACTCTTAATCTTAGCTACAAAATGGTACCAACAGAAAAAAAGAAAGAAAAAAAATTATTTTAGAAACAGGAGGAGGATCACAAAGAATTTGTAAGACTTATGACTTTGCCGCTAAGTAGATGCTTGGCTATGTATCGCATCTCTGGAAGGTCTGTTTTTAGATTTTTTAAACTCTATTTTCTGTATAAACAATTTTCGCATTATAGGTGGATTTCACGATACCGCATCCTGAATTCAGCCAAGAACAGGATTGGAAGCATAGGAGCACAGCACATTATCTTCGAAGATGATATTCTTTTCGTTAAAGCCAGCAATATGGATAATGCAAAAAAGATCTTTCGTTTGTTTCATGGAAATAACTTTGCTGGTCTTTTTGAATTTTTGTAAATTTTTGTCAAATTATTGTCTAATTCAGGATGCATCGTTAATGCAACTTACATGGCCGAGGATGAATTTGTAGAAAGATTTCCAGCAACAGAGGATACTGTGGTGTGATGTAATTTATGAACCGTTCCTTGAGCTTGTTATTGTTGCATGTAGTTGAACTGCAATAAAAGTTTTGTGTAAACAAAGTAGCTTCTAAATAGAGGTCGGCCAAATTTCTCGTTTCTTTGACTGCAATTCACTTGCACTGATTGTATAGATAACTCTATGTAGGATACCGTTTATTCTTTAAAAAAAGACCAATCTGTAATTAACGACCACTCTCTAATCAACGACCCTTTGAGAACCTTTATCTCAGCTTCTAGAGTAAATATTTTGCAAATCTGTTTTTTTTGCGTTTTTTTAATTCTCACGAGCTCCAGAAATTCCAATTTTCAGATTTCAGATCTTCACCCAAAAATTTGAGATCGACCCCAGATTTTTCAGATTTGGGGGGGGGTTAAAAATAAACAAGCATGGTCTTTCAATAAAGAATGTACGGTAGTTACGGGGAAGTATGCTATCCTGTTGCACTTTTGACCTAGACTTAAATAATGAACTTGGTAGCCCACAAAATCCTCTTCGTGATTTTATCATAAAAGATAGGGTGGTATTTAACTTTGCCCCCTAATTACTGAAAAATGCCCCCTAATTTTCGGAAATTGCCCCCAAATTTTTTTCTCGTTGTTTTTAGTCTAAATTTTGCGGGAATTCAAATTTTCTAGTCAGAAAATAACTTGGATTGGTCAGAATCCCACCCCGGAATGGCCAGAAGCCCCTGAAAGTTGGGTTTTTGGGGTTTACTAAAGGCAAGGCGAACTTTTAGCGAAAATTTGATTGAGCGGATCAGAATTCCGGTCCGATGGGCTTAATCGCTCAGAATTCCAGGTTTATGGTGGTTTTGAGTGGTTCAGGATGAAATTCTGAGTGATTCAGCCGATCGAACCGGAATTCTGATCCGCTCAATCGAATATTTGCAAATAGTTCACCCCCGAAAAACTAACAAACACTGCTACAAACTACGCCAAGACAAAAAGAATTTTTAACGGTCTCGCTTAATTATGCTTTTTCAAAAAGCATAATTAACATTTCAAACAAATGTGCTACTTGAATTAGCATAGCATTTTGAGTTTCGAATTTTCCTCTCTCAAAAAGAATATTTATTTTTTGTGCTTTTTCTTCATTTCACTCAAAGCAAAGTGCTATTCTTTTTTGCTCAGCTTTACTATGCTGAACTGGCAACACTGCGTGCTACTATTCATTTGCTAGCTCATCTTACTGGCTACAATATGAGTGGTATCTTGCTTGACACTGTGAGAACAGTCTTCAAAAAAAATAAAAATAAATCACAATGTCAAGAACACTATTTAGGGGGCTGAGCGTTCATGAGGAAAAATAGGCATTAGGTGAATTATCGACGGTAAATTCATCGACAGGTGAATTCATCGACATTTTGGCGTTTTGTTTTATGGCCTTTAGTTCATACCTTTTTGATATTATAGTACATCTGACCATATAGTGGCTGGATCATCTGGATGGCCCGTATATCAACAAAACCAAGTGGTCGTTCACTTGGATTTAAAAGGTTCCAAAACTTTTCGGTTCTAAAACTTGTTTTCTGCGCTAGTTCGAGCATCCTAAAGACTGTTTGACAGTGGTAAAGAAAGGTTTTGCTAGATTTACAAAACTGTAAATTACCATCAAAAAGTAATTTTACTGCTGTCAAACCATCTTCAGAATGCTCGAATTAGTAAAGAAAACCAGTTTTGAGTCCAAAACGTAAAAAATTGATCCAAGTGGACGACCACTTGGTTTTGTTGGTATATGGGACATCCATCAAAACTGTGGTCGGCCTTTTAGAACAGCTTATTAAAAAAGATGGTAAAAGCCGTGGTCTGAGGTTTTTGTACATGAAGTCATCGTTTTGGTATTAAGAAACTACATGAGACACGGTTTCTAGAACAATACAATGCTTTTTATATTTTTGCTAAATCCAGAATGTCGGATTCTGGAGGTGCACCTGTTTTAGGGAAGTTTTCAGACGGTTTTTCCTAACCATCCTGAGGCTTCCTGGTCCTTTGAACCCTATTTTAGTCAAGAAAAATCATGTTTGCTGCCACCGAGATTCGAACCGGTAGCCTTATGAATCGTGAAAGGTACAAACAAAAGGCTATCAAACAAAATGCCAAAATTGTCGATGAATTCACCGTCGATGAATTCTGTTTTAAGTAGAAAGTTGTACTAACACTTAAGAATTTGTTATCTTTTTTTGTTTTCAAACCAATGACTTTTTCACCATAGAATTAGCAACGGTTTTTAGTGAAAAGAGACGAGCAGGGACTACAAAACAAATAAAAGAAGTTACAGCAAAAAAAGACATGGACTGAATTGGAGGAAACTACAATAAAACAGCTAAATAGGCGGTTTGATTTTATTAAAAGTATCTGCGAAACTTTTTATTTTTATTTTCAGCATTTACAAGAGACCGAGAGTAACTTACAGCTACAATTAAATTTACAACAATTAATCAAAATAAGGAAAATTTTCACGGCGCTTTTGCTTCTGTTTTTTTTGTTTCTTCATTAAAGAATGCGATGGCTGAATCAAAACATTGCTAGATTCACCAATATTTCGATCAACATTTTTAACGTGACACTTTTTCCCACTGGGCAACCTGAATTCTAACATCAGACTCAAATTCAACAAGCTTAAAATTGTTCTTTGAAGAGAAGGTTTGTTATTTTGTCGGACGCCTCGGAAAATGAGAAAATTAGGGTTTTGAAAGAAAGCCTAAGAATCCTTGCGTTGAGTACCATAGCATCAAATTTGATCATCTTTTTGGCTAAATTTGAGAGTCTCTCTATTAGAGGTAGTCGGTCTATTTTCAAGAAATGCAGTCAATCCAAAATTGGTGTTAAGACTTTATTTTATCTATATTCTTACGTTCTTGATGAAATCTGGCTTTTCTAAACAAAATTATAATTCTTTTGTCATTTTCTAGAAAACATAAAAGGCATGATGTACACCGGCAATCCTGCGGAAGTTCGATCAGCTTGAGTTATTTCTTGGCTGAAGCTCCTATGACGAAAAAAAACAGTCCAGTTATCCTTCCGTTTAATTGATTTACTGTTTCATGTTCTATGTTTGTTGAAAAATGTAGTTGTTAGGATAAACTCTCGATTAAATAACTCCTAGAAGTTTTTGGTCCAGGACGCTCGATGCAACGAACCCAAATCTACAGTGTGTCCCGAGAGTTTCGAAATACTTTGAACGGTCGTCTTTGAACGTTCGATTTCCAAAACTGTGTCAACGCAGATCGCTTCAGCTCGCTCTCGCAATTTTTCAGTTTAGCCGTGGGCCTCTGGAAGGGCAAGGCCCAAACCACAGGAGGGACCAGGCAAAAATTGTGTTGTTGACGTTATACACCATAAAACAATCTGCGTTTACACAGTTTTGAAAATGGAACGTACAAAGATAACCGTTCAAAAAATTCTTGGGACAGCCTGTACAGGTATTTACCTAGGTCTCTCAATGCGAAAATCAAACGTATTAAATTAATTCAAGAAAGCAATTTAATAAAGCCAACTAATATTTTTGTCTTATTGACATTGTTTTATATATTTTTTTAAATTGATTTTAATTTTAACATTTGAAAAAAAACATAGATTAATCAGTAAATTTTGTTGATAGAAATCAGATGAATTGCAATGAAAACAATGCATGCAGTAATAGAAACTATAGAAAAAGTCACCGAAAATTGCAAAGAGTCATCAATATTGCAGAGTGACAAACTATGTTTACGCAAATGAGAGATATTTTTCTTGCTGCTGATTTTTCCATGCCAAGGATTAAAAAGTTTATACCAGACTAGTGAATCCTGACTCCGAAATTAAACATACTCGCAGGTGTTACTTTGATACTATAAAATGATTTATTTTCAAAGAAGATTCTATCCACATTTCGATGTCTTTGATTCTTGAAATTTTACTAATTTCTTACAGTAATTATTTAAAAAATATGACTTTTCATTTTCATTAACAACCACTGGATAACTGGCTATTTTCACTGAAAAATGATCAAATTTAGGAAAATCTTATTTATTTGAAAATTTTCAAATGAGAACCTTGGCGTAGTATAACAGGAGCATAGGACACCTGTTGGCGTTTTTATCGTGTTTCTACCTGTTAATAGTCGTTAATCAATCACAAACGCGAAAATTTGAAAGCGAACAGAATCGAACCGGCGCCGACAAATAGCTTTACTGTCGAGAAAAAATTCCATTTTTGCGCGAAATTTGAAAGTAAAAAAACTTTTGATTAAAAATGGGCGTCATAAAAGTGAATAAAATAGGCAGATGCCTGTTTTTATAACGCGCCTTTCATGACGATCTTTTTTCAAACGAAAGTTGACATCCTGATGAGTACAGTAAATTCCACCGCTAAAATGATTTTTTCCTCTGTGAACCAGTAATGGCCGGCGTGCCCACCGCCTCACCCACCCACTCACATGCTGAAATTGGCGACAAAATGATATTCTCGGCATGGCGAGATCTGCGGATAAACATTTGTGGATACCACTTTTGCGGAGTGATTTTTGCGGAAACAACTCCTGCGGATCTACATTTGCGGCAGGAATTTTGCGGAACGACATTCGCAGATCGACATTTGCAGAGCGACTTAAGCGGAGGGATAAAAGCGGAAGCCGCAAGATTTGCGGATGCGACATTTGTGGAAATAACATATGCGGAATCACATAAAAACAGTATACTCTACAGAAAGTCTCTAAAAATACCATTTTCAGAAGTGCTTTTAGAGTATAACAACGAAAGACAATAAATTAATTCAGTGAACAATAAGTAAGTCGATAATATTTCGGGTCTTATGTCGTTTCCGCAAATGTCCTGCCGCAAATGTCGGTCTGTAAATATGATTCCTCTAACGTCGCTCTTTTAATGTCGTTCCACGAAAGTCGTTCTGCAAATGTTCTGCCACTAAGAACGGTCTGCAATAGTCGTTTCCGGAAACGTTATGTCCGCAATGTGCGTACGCAAATGTAGATCCGCAAAAGTCTATATGCAAAATGTTACGTCCGTAAATGAACTGCCGCAAATGATTATTAGCAGATCTCGCCATGCCGATATTCCCATCTCTGAACTATTTTTCGGCCTCCGCGCCATGTTAGCGTCACCCACACATGCTAAATACTATAAAATATTTAGACAATTAAAAAAGTTAATTTTAGTAGAAAAGCCATGCCTGCTTTATCTCAGCCGGTATCTATATTTGCACCTAGTGGACAGCCAACACGAACTGTAGTCTACACTGCTATTATAATTGTTTTAAGCAGATTTTATGTGAGCGATGCTTTTATTTTCAAAAATTGCAAATTTTACAGCTAGCCTATGCCATGTCTTATACCAATACTGCAGCTGAGAGATTTAAGACCTACCTCAAGAACTCCTATATCTCTCGTGGCATATATATGTCTGATAGCTCAGTTGTCTGGCTATGGAGCATGATTTTGAATTGTTTTTTCATTGGAATAATTGTCGGAAATGTAGTGACCCCCTTTTTCACTGACAGATTAGGGCGGAAAAGTAATTTTTTGTTAGCCTATTATTTTCTAAATATCTTTACTTTAGCTTCGGCAGTGATAGGCATATGTGGAATGCTATTAGCTAGTGTTTTAGAGACTGCATCAATTTATTTTGAATTGCCTGAACTTTACGTTATGAGCAGGATATTTGGTGCAATCATGTTTTGTGTAAGCTTTTTATGTTACTTAAAATCTAAATTCAAACACGCAATAAAAAAGAGATAGTCAACGAATAGTTCTTTAAAAGCTCACCCATACCATGACGGCATACTAAACGATTAATTTCACCATTAAGCCTCAGCCAGCTGAGTTGTAATTTTTCAGCCTCAGCCGTCAAACGGGTCAAAAATTATAACCCCATGTTATCAGCCTCAGCCGGCTGATGGCTGAGTTCGAGCTCACCCAGCTGATTTAAATTTAACAATAAGCAATAGCCAGGAAAAAATTCGAACACTGAAATTTCGATTAACTGAACACTTCAAGATTGTCAGAAACACAATTAAAAATCAACCAAGAACGCCGAAAAGTTTCCTCAGCCGGCTGGCTTCCGAAAATTTTCATTCAGCCTTAGCCTCAGCTGGTTGAAAATTTTAACCTCAGCCTCAGCCGGCTGATGGTTGAGTTAAAGCTTTGCCGGCTGACGACACCGCCCTGTGCAAGACTGAGCAAGCCGACCACTTTGTATAGTGGTCCAAAGAATAGTAACAAGAGACTTACCTAGATTTTCCAAGTGGGGTCACAAGCAAGAAACACAAAAAATTAATACAGTCGACGCTCTCTATAACGACTCTCAAGGGACCGGCTAAACCGAGTCGTTATAGAGAGCGTCGTTATAAAGAGCGTCGTTTTGACGTAAATGAGGTCGTTCGTGACCAAATTGCTGTCTTTTTCCGGTGGTTTATAGGGAGCGGGTCGCTATAAAGAGCGTCGTTATAGAGAGCGTCAACTGTAACTGTTATTGAAAAAAGACATCTTGCGGTGATAATCTAAGTCGCAGACGACAGAAAGTGCCAGGGCAAAAAAATAGACAGGTATTTCACATAAGCTCCTTTATGTTTAGATAAATGCAACTGGATGGAGCCTTATCATAGCGGTAATATTAAGCGTTCACAAAAACAAACAGAAATTTGTTTTTAGGAAGCTGTTCCTTGCAAACTACGTGGTACTTGTTTCTTCGTGGCTGGAGTAAGCTTTTCTGCCACTGTGCTCCTTGGAATGGTTTTTGGTACTTTAAAATTTTTGTTAACAATTTGATACATTTATTAATACAAAAATCTAGGGACTGATTACTTGTTGGGCGAAAATTTGCTTATGCTCATAGGCAAGACAAAATAGATATAAAATTAATCAGAATTAAAATTAATTTAGCATTTGGTTTATTGCCTATAATTCCATGCTGCTTTATCACTTTGCAAATAAAAGAAAGCCCTAAATTTCTGCTTTTGACCAGAAAAGATAGAGAAGGAGCTAAAGAATCTTTGCTTTTTTATCAAGGTAAATCTGAAAAATTAAAAATAAAATTATGACACTTGGTATATCATACTAGCTTTCGCGGAGGGAGGGGGGGGGGTGGTTGGCACCAGTGGTTGTGCACTCGTCCTCGTCTTTCGTCCTTGTTCTCGTACTACGAGGACGAGAACGAAGTACGAGCGGGTCCAAAAACGAGGTACGAGGACGAAGACGAAGTACGAGTCTCAAAAATTACGAGGGGGGGGGTGCAAGGACGAGGACGGAAGACGAAGGGTAAAGACGACTCGTTCTAGCTAAAATTTTTATTTAAAAAATTTTTTTTTAAACAAAATTCTGTGTTTTTACGAAAGTTTCTATTATTAGAAAAAAATTTTTAAATCAACAGTTTTGATTTTCTCAATCAAGCGTTTGCTTTTTTTTTTCTTTGATCGATTTTCGACTAGTTTTTTTTGAGGTGATCATCAACAATGCGTTGATTCTTTTCATCGTCATCCTTAAAAAGAGGATCCCCTGTTTTATCAGTGGCAATATAGTTGCCAGGTAAAGCCAGAAATTTGAAACCTAGCTTTTCAGAGATCTCACTTCACAATAGGCGACGAAATTCGCAATGTACCTATTTTTTCATTTTTTTAATGAAAAGTCAAATCTTGAATTACATTGAGGAATTTGCGTTCCGTTGTCATTTAACAACAAAAATATATAACAATTTAAGCATGTCTATTTTTTTTAAATAAAAAATGATTTTTTTATATTTTTAGTACAAAGTATGAGCAAAGTACGAGTAAAAACACAAAGGACGAGAAAAAGACGAGGACGAAGACGAGTACGAGCGATTTGAAAAAGTCGGTACGAGGACGAGTACGAGGCCCCAAAATTTCTGGTACGAAGTACGAGGTCGAGAAAAATTGAAAATGCACAACACTGGGTGGCACTTTGTATGTAGCAGTATCGTCATGGCCCTATTGACCTTTACGGAGCATTATTTTTAGCTTGGTCTCCATGTTTTTTTTTAATTGACAGGTCTCCCTGTCAATTATAGCTATGTTGATATTTCTGTTACGCGTCATCTATTCGGCTTCAACATGGAAATTGTCCACGTAAAGAGGCCAGGTGTCTGAGATAACCTCATATTCACGTTTCTTGACCCTCATTTAATGAAAAAGCCGGTTTTTTAATCATCAACAAAAAAATTGGGGATATCCTTTTTAGTCAAAATTTCATAATTTGAAGTGGCCCAAAAAATAAATTTTCAAAGGGAATGAGTGCTGGATGGAAAATGAAAAAGAAATGAAAGTGGACACTTATAACAAACGTCCACGAACAACAAAAATCATTTTAAACTATAAAAAATAAACCGATTATTGAATATTTTAGGTAATGAAACAAGCTTTGAAAAATTTGAGGAGGATACACTCAAAGAAGAAGGCTCTGCATCTCATACCAGTTCGATAAAAATAATAAAAGATTTGTTTTACGAAAGACACTTAAGAAGGGCAATTATTTTGGGCGTTGTAGCTTTGCAAGTAGGTATAAACAAATAAAAATTGAATCACCAACAATGATTTCAGCTGGGTCCTGGAGTTTGGAGCATTACTACTGAGCTTTTATTGGCTCATTTTTCACTACAAAAAGCTCAAGTTTTATTATTTTGAGCTATGTTCAGTAGCTGTTTTTTTTAATTAAGGTGTTTTCATCAGCGCTTTTTGGATCAAACTTTGCTGCCGGCTGCTGTGGTATATTTACAATTAAATAGTAAGTTTATTGCGAATATTACAAAAAATTGTACTTTTAAAGGGGGGGGGGACCTAACTAATCCCCTGGTTTTAAAGTGGTCGCATTTGGACCAAAGTAAACTATGATAATTTCGTCATGCCGCTCTACACATTAAAATTTGATTTTTCGATTTAAGCAAATTCATTACAGTCAACCTCGATAAGACGACACCCCAAGGGACCGAACTCAGGATTTCGGCATATTCTAGGTGTCAGCTTATCGGGGTGTCGTTTTCCTTAAAGTGTCGAGTCGACACTTTAAGGCATGTGCACGGGCCGAAAACGGGCCGAAGCGGGCCTGGATTTTCTCTGACTTTTTTCAGACTTTTTAGAAAAAAGTTTATACCATCTGATAGCTAAGATTTCAGGCTACAAAATGCTTTTTTCGGGCCGGGGTTTAAAATTTTTTTGACCAACGGGCCGGCTTTTTTGGTCAAAAAAAACACCCTTTTTCAAAAAAACGTGGTTTTTCGACCAAAAAGCCGGCCCGCTGGTCAAAAAAAAATTCAAACCCCGGCCGGAAAAAAGCATTTTGTAGCCTGAAATCTTAGCTATCAGATGGTATAAACTTTTTTCTAAAAAGTCTGAAAAAAGTCAGAGAAAATCCAGGGCCCGCTTCGGCCCGTTTTCGGCCGTGCACATGCCTGGTTGATTTGTCCAGGTAGTCGACACTGTCGACTACCTGGACAAATCAAGTGTCGACAGGATGTCAGCTTATCGAGGGTGTCGGCTTATCGGGGTTCGACTGTATTCTTTATTGTGGAGCGGAGTACCAAAAACTGAACAGAAACTCTAGGGCACGTATTATATACGAATTTTTTTAACCAAGCCAAGTTTACTTCAAAACACTCTGCATCTACTCGAATGTACTAAAACTTTACAAATATAAATGAATAAAAAAATTATTTTAGTGTGAGCCGAAGAAAGTTATTGTTCGTAACAAATGGAATCCATATTATGTCCTTAGCTGCCTATATTACTTTTGACAGATTAGCTGTTCTGTGTAACCTATGTTTAGCTACGGTTGTTTGCTAGCACTCTGTGTCTACATGTTACTTCGGGGTAGGTGATTGGCTATTTTTACTTTAAAGGTGCTTACACAATGAGGGGGTGAGGGTGCAGATCTGAGGGTGCAGAGCTCATTGAGTACACACTGGATCCGCACCTACGCACTCCGCACTAAAGCGGCACCACCGCAGTGCGGCACTCGACTGTACCCAATGAGGTTTTGCCTCCTCGGCGCGGGAGTGAGAAAGTGAGGAGTTCAAGTGCGGGTGCAAATCCGCACCGCCGCACTCAATTTTTTAATGCATTTTTTTTGCATTTTCAGAATTTAGTCGGATATTTTTTCCCCACGTGATATATGCCAAAAATGTATTTCCTTTTCTGAGTTGATTGACATTCATAGATTTTCGGAATTCGTCCTAGAAAAAACTTATAGCCGCTCAAAATGTATGAATTTCTTGATACATCCAGTAGGGACACGGTCGTTTGTTCGAAAGTTCGTTTGTTCGAAAGCGTCGTTTGTTTCGAAAAGTTCGTTTGTTCGAAAAGTTCGTTTGTTCGAAGTTGTTAGAAAGTTCGTTTGTTCGAAAAATGTTTCTTTGACCAAAAAATTATACAAGTTTTTTTCAAATATATTTGTCTTGAGCGAAAGAACTTTTGTTTTTTGTTGCTTCGTTCATTTTATGCTGTTCCTGTTAGTTGTAGCTGGTTCTCTCTCTTTTTTTGTTTGGCAATTTATTTCTAGGACAAGTTAGACATGTGCTCTATAATTGATTCCAGAAATTGCGATGTCTGTCCGAATTGTGCTAGAAGCAATCGATGGTTACTATTCCGACTCTGATGATGATGAATGAAGAAGAAGCAGCAAGTATTGATGGTGGAGCCAGCCGTGCAGCAAGAAATCGTCGTTGAGCCTCTGGTGGTGGTGGAGCCAGTCATCCCGGTGGGTTTTAATTTATATTGGCAATCATTTTAAGTTTATCTTCAGATTTTCACTCAAATCGGTGCAGGTCAAGGATGGTCAAGGATGAATTCTCAATTTGGATGGTCGTGTCTTCTGGAGTAACAAGCAGCACAAAACCACAGCTTACTGGAAGTGTGCCAAGGCGAACGATTTGGACTGCAAAGCTCGCGTCAACACAAACACTCAGACTGGAGCTGTCATCAAGACTAAGGGATTCAGATCACGACAAGTGTGCTACGTCTCTGCCAGTTCGAAATTTCAAGAATGTTGTCAAAGAAAAGGGCCGGTGAGACAATGGAGGTTTGAATTGGTTTATTTGTTTGATCCTTCCTCATGATTAATTGTTTAGAAGCCGTCACAGATCTTCAATCAATTGCTCAAGAATGTTCCGGAAGCTGTGCAGGCGTTGGTGGACAAAGTGCAGGAAGGCTCGTCATTGGAAGAACAAGAAAGCGTGGCAGAGTGGAACCGGCGGCTATTAATGGAATGGTCTTTGAAATCCCAGAGGCGGTCAAGACCTACAAGTTGCTCAGAACGTTCCAGAACTCTTTTGGCTTGGAGATGAATTTGATGATAACAAAACAGTTTAGTGCTTTTTATTCACAGATGACCACTGGCAATGAATTTGTTTTAGGATTTTGCTTTTTGTCGAGCCAGCAACAAGAATTGGTCGAGTCAAATGAAGGTAATGAAGGCCAATTGTTGTTTTAATTGTTATCTCATTTATTTTTGTTTGTGTTCTACCAATAAAATCATTTGTTTATAAAATCGTTACAAAAGAACAGAGAACAAAACGAAGAGACGCTTTTCGAATAAACGAACTTTTCGAACAATTTTCGAACAAACGAACTTTTCGAACAAACGAACTTTTCGAACAAACGAACTTTTCGAACAAACGAACTTTTCGAACAAACGAACTTTCGAACAAATGAACTTTCGAACAAACGACGCGTACCCCATCCAGTAATAGAGCTGACAATTGTGCTTCAGGGCGGGTTTTTTGCTAAAGGCGCATTTGCTAAAAAAAAAAAATTTTTGATAAAGGCAGAAAAGCTTTGTATGGTTTTGTTCTGGCGAAATTCTTCTCACTGATACTCATAGGCGTTACACCCTCAGTAGTTATACTATCAGTGGTCTTCATCGAACCTCTGTGGTCCCAATTAGGGGTATAGACATTTCACCAAAATGAAACTTTTTCAAACAGATTTTTAAGTTTTTTTCGAAATTTTTTAGATTGTGTCTGAACCATCCTAAACCATCCCAGATTTTTTTAGGCCATCGTGAATTACCTCATACCATCCCAACTGCTGAAACCACCCCGAGAAAAACCCAAGACCATGAATCGAGGTAAATTTTACGTGGAAAGTGGAAAATTTTCCATGAAATATTTTTTACATGAAAAGTCGATTTAAGTCAATTTTTCTGTGCCGCGACCTCAGTATCAGGCTACAAATATGTAATCGGCTAAAATAAGTATGAATAAAAAATTGTTAATAAGTCTAATCGACTTCTGAATTTTCGGGTTGTCCACTTGGATATCCCCACACTAACCCAATTCGTGGGTAGGTACCTCATGGTCAGGTGGCTGTCCACCTGGATTGCCTAAAAATGGAAGTAAAAAATAAAGTTAGCACTTAGTGAGGCTCGAACCAGTACCTCGGTGACGGCAACCTCTCCCCATTTAGACCAGGTAGTAGCAAACCAGTGGTCGACCACTTGGATCAAAATTTTTTTTACGTTTTCAGGTTACAAAACAATTTTTCTGCACTAATTCGAGCATGCTGAAGATGGTTTGACAGTGGTAAAATCACGTTTTATCGAGAAATTTTTAAAGTTATTGCTAATTCTTGATTTATCAAAATCAATCGTTATCGATAAATCAAAAATTTTTGATAAAACGTAATTTTACCACTGTCAAACCATCTTCAGCATGATCGAATTAGTGCAGAAAAATTGTTTTGTAACCCGAAAACGTAAAAAAAAATTTTTGATCCAAGTGGTCGACACTTGGTTTAGTGCATGGATTCTCAGGATCGCTTTTTGAGGTTGCAGGCTCAAATCCTGGTGGTAACAGACATTGTTGTTTCTTGAATAACAATTATAAACTATTCTGTGAAAGACCAGTAAGACTCAGGGTGAGCAGGGTCACCACCTGGCACCTTCTCTAGAGTCTGGACCATTAAAACCAAGTGGTCGTCCACTTGGATCAAAATTTTTTTTCACATTTTCGGGTTCCAAACCCTGTTTTCTGGACTGGTTCGGGCACGCTGAAAATGGTTTGATAGAGGTAAAATGCCGTTTTCTCGAGTATTTTTTGAGTTTCAGGCAATAATTGATTTTAGCGAAATTAATTATTGCCCAAAACTAAAAAATACCCTACAAAACAGCATTTAATACTATCAAACCATCTTCAGCATGTCCGAATTAGTCCAGAAAACAGGTTTTGGAGCATGAAAAACGTAAAAAATTGACTAAAATTTCATTTTTAGGCCATCCAGCTTGATATCCATCCATCTGAACCATGGGTACCTATCCTAGGTTTCATAGTTTGAGTCACCAAAATTGAAAAAATCATGGTTTGGCATTCCATATAAAAAACTGATATTTTCGGGATTTCTAGGCAGATGCTCCTCGGAATAAGTATCTACCCATTATAGGTGTCGTGGCTAGTGAAATCACTATTTTGGTATTAACAAACTGTGTTCAGCACATGATTTTAGGTGAGATAGGGTGGTTTTCTATGTTACTTTGAAAATTTCCCATTTTCCAAAAATTAAGCCTTAGTCTTAAAAAGTTTCAGTTAGGATCCACAAGCGGAAAAAGTTGTACTCAAAAATAATTTGAGCGCCGAAAAGAGCATAAGAAATGAAACAACGATGATGCGCCGCACCCGAATAAAAAATCGCCTCACTCAGAATGAAAAGAGCGCGGGAGTGCGGCTCCAAAAATGTGTCGCCTTATTGTGTACACGCTGGCGCCGCACCGCGGGAGTGAAGATTTGCGCGGGAGTGCGGAGTGCGGGGTGCGGCTCCATTGAGTACTTAGCTTAAGCGTCTTAATCCGCCGAAAATTAGAGCGAATTATAAGACCATATCTGAGAAATCTCAATGCGCAAAAAGAGTTTTGATTCATTTTAAGCCCGTGTTTTCGCATCGTTGAATAAGAATTACAGGGAACCGATCGAAATATAAAATGTAAACACTTCAAATTTTAACTTTTTCTTACAAAAATATAATAGTCATCCCGGAATCGACCACAAAAATTATATTTTTGGAATGCCTTGGTCCCCAGAGCTGTTTTCGAGTTATTTTGTTTCGAAAAAAGATCAGATTGCAGAACCAAGGCATCACAAAAATAGAATTTTTCTGGTCAATCTCAGGATGACCTTTAATGTATATCGGGTTTAGTATATCAAAAAGGCATGAAAAAAGCTAAGATCCAATTTGAAATTTGAAGGCTAACATTTTACAGTTGGATCTGTTCCCTTTTTACGTCTCTGTATGGACCACATATGTATAGAGCACATAACCATCTTACTTTGTCTTTCGAGAAAAGAATCGCCATGAAAAATTGAAAAAGTATATGTCAGTAAAAAATATTTTTGATGTGCCGACAGGAAATCTCGAAAATGTGAAAGAGCTGATAATAAAAGTTTAGGATTGGATTCGGGACAATAATTTATTTTCTGAGTGGCGAGTTACTGCCTCAATTTCATCGATCGATGGGTGGAACAGTGACTTTTTTGCTTTCAACACTCACTACATTCCTAATTCTTTGATTACGCTACCAGCCTATCGAAAATATAATGTGTATGCATTTATTCCACTATTTATTGTGCCAAGTGTCTTCTGCCCGTCTATTTGTATTTGCAATTGCCCTGAGACTGGCGGCAGAGAAATCTATGATATTGTGAATGAACTAAAAACATCTTCAAAGGACAGGAAACTGCAAAAGTATGCTCCTGAAATTGGCAAAAAGAAAAATGATATTGAAAAAGAATCTATGTTAGAAAATTAGTTTATTAATTTTTTAAATATTTTTTAAATTAAATTATTAATTCCAAAGTATGCTCGAATTTTGGCATGATAAGACGCGATCGGGCAATCGTTTCTGCAATTTTATCGTTTCTGCAATTTTAAAATTTTTCTTACTGATATGTCTAAGACCTTATTGGTTCTAAATTGAAGTTGGGTATTGACTAAAGACAAGCCCCGAAAATAACGGGAATCTTGAAAAGCCGGGCTAAAAAGACTCGAGTTTAAAAAGTGTGCATCAAAAATTCGACTTTGTGCCTTGGGGGACCAAGGTATTCTACCCTCGTTTTGTCACTGGAGCTACAGTCGAAGCTCTATATAACGATTCCAAGGGACCGGCTAAACCGAGTCGTTATAGAAGCGTCGTTATAAAGTCGTTTGACTTAAATGACTTAGCTCAGGACCAAATAGTTCTTTTTTCCGGATCGTTATAAAGAGCGAGTCGTTATAAAGAGCGTCGTTATAGAGAGCATCGACTGTAGGCAAAAGAGTCTCCATATGCATTTAAGATCAAGAGCACACTGCTCGGATTATGTCTAAGGTAAGTGAGTGCGCGCATCTCTAACTCTCAAGCCCTCTTCGCCCCTTCGGGTGCGCAGGGGGCTTGGTTGCTTGTGGTCGAGATGCGATCGAGATTCGCTACTAGCGCCAGAATACGTTATTTTTGCTAGATAACCTTTTTTGATTCTAGGCTGATATACCACCTATTCTCTACCTCTATCCGCCCCAAAATAGCGTAATATAGATCATTGAATGAGCAATAATAATCATAGGTACCCAATCATTGAATGGGTCTAAAACACCATTTTTTTGTAAATTAGAAAAAAAAACTTATATTAGTAATGGCCAGGCCCTGAACCTAAGACCTACGGCCTCAGCCTAAATTTGGAAGGGGGAGGGGGAGAGTTATCATTAGCGTCGCTTTTCCATCTAAACAAAATTGCAGGTGATTTATCTCACAGCATCAACCTACATGTTCTGATTTGACTTGTATATTGTAGCCAACATTAAAAACTATGTTTTATTGTATTTAAATTTTATTAAATCAGCAACATCATCCCCATTTTCTACACTTAATTTATTTCCCGTTTCAACAAGTCCCGCATGCTTAGCCAAAGAAGTAACAATGAATCTGGGTTAGCGAGAAGAATTATTCGGAGTGTCGTATTCTACCACTTTTCCTGCATCCATAACATATTTTGTATAGTCAAGCACAGTGTTCAGTCTGTGAGCAATGGTTAGGATATGCAGCTGTTGAAGTTTTCTCTGATTGACAGTTGAATAAGTCGGTCAGTCTCCGGGTAATTGCAGCAGTTGCCTCATCCAATACAGTACTTTGGTGGTGCGCACTCTAAGCAATGCTCTGGCTAAACACTAACTGACGCTGGCCAACAGCTAAAATAGTCATGTTAGTAAGCAATGCTGGCACAAAATCTTTCAAAATACAAACTGACCTTAAATTGTTTCCGCTCTCGAAATCTCGTGAGAAGTTTGTTCTCGAAAGCTAGTACAAATTCTTTTAAATAAGCCTTTTCAATAGCTGCATAAATCATGTCATCACTATACTCATCGAAGGATCCAGATTAGATCTTAGGGTTCCGCAAAACAGAACTGGATCCTTTAATCAAACTTTAATTTTTTTTTTGATCAAAAGGGGGGAGGGGTGCACATCGAAGAGCGAAGAACGAATTAAAACTCTCAGGTTCGATTCCCAGTGGCTGCATGACCTTTTTTTTACTCTAGATTTTAGTACTTTCACTGATTTAGTGTTAGTTAGGTATTGTTTTGTCCTTCAACTCAGCCGAGATCATTGTCCAACCGTGCGCTGATGGTGTTATTGGATAGCTCACAGAATAAGAATTAAAATTTACTACTGAAATGGAGTAAAACATAGGGTATGCACCTTAGCGAATCGAGCTGAGAGCTCAAAATATTCGCTCTTTGATTTGTATCCCCACCCCTTAACAAACCTGTGGAATGATAGTAAGAGCTTGTCGAAGATCATGAAGCCCAATGCTACCTATGTCTACGTCATCTATTCGAATAGTTCCAGAAGCAGGCTCCACAATTCGGAGAGTGCCAGGGTTAGAGAAGTTTTCCTGCAAATTTAAAGTAATAATATTTATTCTATTATTTTCAAACATTGCTAAAATTAAACCATACCTGCTCCAGTTCTCCCAACAATGCCCACTTTCTCGCCTCCTTTGACCTCAAAGTTAAAGATTTTGAAGCACCAAATCAGAGTCTGGTCTGTAGCGAAAGCAGAAATTTTCAAACAAAATTCTTCCTTTGGTTGGCCATCGCTCTGAAAGCGGTTTAGCAGGCTTGCGCCATTCTGCCTCAGGCTCATTGTTAATGTACTCCTGTACTCTCTCAATGCCTACCACCTGAACCTCCACTTCTCTCCAGTTGCGAGCTATCTCCCCCAGAAAGCCATGAACTAAATCACAAAAAAAACTTATTCACCTAATGTTTATTTGGTTATTGTGCCTACCTAACTCCACTATTAATGACCAGAGCCAGGGAACCTAAGGAAAGCAACTGGGCATTGCCTAGTAAAATAGCCGTCAAAATGAAAATAAAACACAGCCAGATCTGTGAGTATGTCCATTCTCACTTGGATCCATCTTGAATTAAGAAAATTTGCAAAAAATAAAAACCCAAGAAATGTTGACCTATTGCAATAATCTCAAACTAAAACACTCTCTGAAGCATAATCTGCTATTTTGCATGCTCGTTCTCCAAAGTTCTGCACAACATTATAGGTGCGAATAGAGTCAGCACCCAAGTAGGCATCTTGAACAAAGAGGCATAAAGTAGACAGAGATTTGGAAGTCAATCGACGAAATTGGACTGAACATCGGTTGTAAAATTGCTAAATGAATACAAATATTTTATAATAGTGTCTCCTGAAACTTTCTAGTCAAAGAGCCTCGGACGAGGCTTTGCCTTACAAGGAACCGTTCGAACTGTCCTCCCGCTTATTCTTAATGTGATACATTTATCTTGTAGCCATAGTCGATTCATTCTGTGTAGAAAAAGTCCTGTTGGCGAACAGAGAATAAAATTTTGAGATTCGGGACTCTGGAACCCAAAAGACATCCCAAAAATGCTAATTTTAAATACTTCAGTGCCTCAATGCTCAATTTTTTGTTTGTCAAGTGGTGATTCTGATTATTATGACCTCATGTTACTTTTGATTTCACGTCTAACCGAATCTTTTAAAAAAATTCAAAAACTTTTGAAAATTTCAATTTGACTAATGCATGACATGTCCTATAAAAATTTGAGTTTTCAATAAGTTTCAAAAAAATTTCTGAAAACATCACGTTAGACGTAAAATCAAAAATTAAGATAAGGTCATAATGACCAGTATGACCACTTTGGTCAAAAATATTTTTGTTCGATCTACCCGTATTTCCTCTAAAAAGCGCCCCTGCTCCATTAAGCGCCCCCGCTCTAATAAGCGCCCTCCCTGGGGGGGTTTGAAAAATAAGCGCCCCTGCTCTAATAAGCGCCCCCCCCTCTCAAGGCTATTTTGCTTAGTTTGTATTTTCTGTTTGGGGAAACTTGTTTTTTAGTAACAAAATTCAAATTCGTACTCAAATTGGTTTCCTTTACTAACGAAAACTTTCCTTTTCCCAGATTGTCGGATCACTATCAGCCATAATGGAAGCGAGGCGACCAAATGCACTGCTTCAAGGATTCCGGAGGGATTCCATGATCTTTTGAATGCGCGAGATGAGATTCCACACACGAGGAATGATGCTGAAGAAATAGACGCAGACCAATACGATGAAAATGTTTATCTGAGCGATAAATCTCTTCACTTCGACGAATCTTTCGAAGTTGATTTGAATGATGGAATGTATGCGCTCAACCCTCAGTTTCACGATTTTTGAATGATCGAAAGTTGTAAACCCACCATTTTTTCTTTGTTTGTAAACTCAGCATTTTTTGTTCAGTATGTCTGTTGCCTTTTCATCATAAATAATGCGTTTTGAATTTGAGCAAATGTGAAAAAAAAATTCTGGAAATCAATGTCTATAACTATAATTCTCAAGGGTTTGGTTAAACAAGGTTGGTGGCCTCGGCGCCGACAGGTTGAAAAATAAGCGCCTTGCTCCATTAAGCGCCCCGCTCTAATAGCGCCCCCCTAGACGGAGAGTTGAAAATAAGCGCCCCGGGGCGCTTATTAGAGGAAATACGGTAGTTTGTTTTTAAATTTGAAACCTACCATCAAAAAGAAGGAGATTACAAGTATTGGCACTACAACCACAATTAAACCCGGTATGACTATCATAATGGCTATTAAGCTGTTGAAAGCAGAGGCAAAGAGCACAAAGGTAAAACTGATGCTCCAGGGGACACCTCGTCGATTCTGTCAATGTCACTGCTCAGCCTATTGATTATTCTGCTAGTGGAGTTCTGTCAAAAAATGCCATCGGGGAACGGAATAGGGAATGTATCAGATTTTCATGGAATTTTATGCTGGCTTGGTAGGCTCCCTTTGCTAGAAATACGGCGGACAATCCAACAAAACAGCCTAATATTTTTAAATAAAAACTTTGTAAATATCAAATGGCCCTTACAAATCTCCAAATCCAAAAAGTCCGTAGATGACCAAATTCAAGTGGGACTGAGATGATAAGAAGTTCCATTCGTGATCTGCTGACTCTCGGATGACCATTTGGCTAGCCAGACGTTGGACATAGCTTCACATATACTACTGCCCATCATGGTAAGGAAAAAGCCTGCAGCCATCCACACCCCAAATGCTTTGGCATAGTCCAGATAGACTTTGCGGGACACCTAAAGATAACTGTAAGCTGTTTCATAGTTTAAAAAATATCTACAGTCCACTCTCGATATAAGCACACCCGCTCAAGTTCGTTCCCGCCTAGGGTCCGACAATTTTTACAACCCGATTTCGAAGTCTTTTGCCAAACCTGATTCGTCAGTCTGATCAGAAAAATCGTACAGACTCTGGGCCGTAGTAACAATCGTAGTAACAACTTCCGTGGCTAAAAGTGGAATATCTCGGAGTTCAGTCCACTTTTGAATAGTAGTTTTTTTGCAAACAAAAAAAGACAAGTTTTATCTTCAGATTTTATTACAATAATCTGAATCGCTGATCGGTAACCAGAGCTAGCACTAAATGCAAAAAAATATCCGCAGCTGCCGATATTTTTTGGACCTGTGAGCTAAAAATCAAATTTATCGTACAGGTTTGAGCTGATTGTGATCATGTTTTCACTTGGTTTGTAGCCTAGATTATAAGGAACATTTTGTGGTTTAAAAGTATTTTCGGCTTTACCAAACTTAAAATATTACTAAAAGTGCCTCTAAATATTGAATTTGAAAAAGTTAGCTTAGTCTATCCACGGATAATTTTTCAAATTCAATATTTAGAGGCACTTTTAGTAATATTTTAAGTTTGGTAAAGCCGAAAATACTTTTTAAACCACCAAAATGTTCCTTATAATCTAGGCTACAAACCAAGTGAAACATGATCACAATCAGCTCAAACGCTGTACGATAAATTTGATTTAAATCTGAAGATAAAACTTGTCTTTTTTGTTTGCAAAAAACTACTATTCAAAAAGTGGACTGAACTCCGAGATATTCCACTTTAGCCACGGAAGTTGTTACTACGATTGTTACTACGGCCCCTGATTCCACCAAACAGTTATCGAGATAGCACAAGTTTGCCGAAAAGACCCGCGGCTCTCGACATAAGCCCACCTTTTTTAAAAATTAGTTTTTTTCCCTATTTTTTCCTTTTTTAAAAATTAGGTGGCTTATATCGAGAGCGCGTGCTCCGGCTTTTCGGCAAACTTGTGGCTATCTGGAGAACTGATTGGTGGAATCAGAATCTGTACGATTTTTCTGATCAGGATAACGAATCGGGTTTGGCAAAAGACTTCGAAAATCGGGTTTAGAAAAGTGTCGGACCCTGGGCGGGAACGAACTTGAGCGGATGTGCTTGTATCGAGAGTGGACTGTACTTACAACTCCAATAGCCACTTCTTCATCTTCAATGAGGCGACCTGTGTTCATGGTTTCACTGATAGATCAATAGGGATAATCATAGTGGAGTTTGGCGAGTGGTAGAGATTACTATCAGATGTTCGAGAATCTCTGCGAGATGCTCTGGAAATTTTGTCGTCTAGTACAGTTGGGTGCAGTATAGGGCATGCTATAGTTTTTGATGGGCGAGTAAGAGTCTAAGGAAGAAGACAGTTTTTCCAGCAAATCTCTGCATATCGTCATTTACTGAGGCTAACTCGTTGAGAACGCTATCTAGTCCAGGATCATTTTCAAGCTCTAAAAAAAAATTTAAACTGGGTAAGTAAATGTTAGACACAAATTATTTTTAGACACAACCACCACCCCCCCTCTCCCCTCCTCCGGTTTTTAG
Organism: Ditylenchus dipsaci; assembly: GCA_004194705.1. Classification (NCBI taxonomy): domain Eukaryota; kingdom Metazoa; phylum Nematoda; class Chromadorea; order Rhabditida; family Anguinidae; genus Ditylenchus; species Ditylenchus dipsaci. The sequence continues at coordinate 57,646 of SADC01000375.1, forward strand.
CTTCCCGAAGGGAACGCAGAAGGCTTGAGAGTGAAATCGAGTAGCTGTTTAAGGAGATAAATGAGGGGGTGGAGAATGTAGCAGCGCCAATTTTCAAAGACCTCACCTCCATTTACTATGTGAAATTTCTGCCTATCCACTTGCTTTTCGATGTACTCCCTCATGAGGTCGGCGAATGGACCCTCCGTTTTTTGGATCAACGCAGCATGAGTGCCAATCTCGTGGATTTTTCCTTCTTTAATTTGTATTTTATTTATTTTTCCGGTTTTTAACTTAACAAAAGTACCATGCATGACCACAATCCTGTCACAATCCTTCAGAAAGCCAATGAATTAGAGCAAACAGTCTGGTAGTGTCTTTCAGAAGACCCTTCGGTCCAATAACACGCTCAAAGATATGTGCCGCAACATGACTGTCGACTGCAGAAAGGGGTGTCGTCCAAGATGTACAGGTCAGCTTGTTGGTACACATACAGCGCTCGAGCCAATGAGACTCTCGCCTTTTGACCACCAGACAAGTTGATACCCTGAAAAGTGAAGTTTTATATCACTTTTACTTCTTTGTGAGCCCCGAAATGAACCTTTTCTCCAATTTTCTGTGAGATCACCTGCAGCAAACAATTTGAGGTCTTGGACCAAATCACATGCATCTATGGCTTTTTGATAATAAATCTGGTCAAAAGTGCTTTTCAAATAAAATATTTCCTCTGAGAGTCTTGTTTTTGGATCCATGGCTGTTGCGGCACATACCCAATAGAGTTGGCATATACGACACATGTTCCACCATCGTCTATCTTATCCATTTCTCCTATACAACATTTTTATGTGTTAATGGGCTCTAGTAAAACAATACGTTTCCATTTTTTGCCTTGGTCCCCCTGTTGTTTTTTATTGAAAACAGCTTGGTCCCCCCTGTCCATTATATGGTTTGTTATTATGGTGATTGCAGTGATGATGGTGATTGTGGTTAACATAATCACTTAACCATGATCACCTTCAAAACAACAGGGGGACCAAGCTGTTTTTCATAAAAAAACAACAGGGGGACCAAAGTCAAAAATGGAACGTATTGTTTACTAGAGCCAATTGTTTAATGTCAACTTTTTTTATAAATAGTAGTTACCCAAAATGGCCGATAAAATAGACGATTTTCCACTTCCAACTCTGCCAACTATGCCAATCTTAAATTTGAAACTGTTAACTTTTCCGAATAAAAAATTAATTATTAGTACCAATCTCCTCTTTTGACGTCTAGCGTAATATCTTGCAAATGTTTATTGTAGCTTTCAGCTTTGACATCTTCCCATGTGAAAGAGCATTTGGAGAGGACGACTGAAATTGTGAGATTTATGGAATTGGTCAAACATTACAAAAGAAATTACTGGTATCTTTCGGCAAGCTTTCATTAACTATTTGACGATAGATATGGCTGGGCTTTTGCTCCTCCTCATTAAGCAAGTTCAATATCCTCCTCGCACTCACAATGCTTTGATGCAGTTGGTCATTAGCTGGGGAATTTGGTAGATGGCAAAGCGCAACATTATGAAGAACATAAGCGAAACAAAGGCGACTTCTGGTCTCAAAGGGTTCCCCTGGATTACAGTGTAGCCAAAGAAAGACACAAAAGTAGCCTGAATTAAGCTATTTTTAATATCCAGCTATTTTTGCTTACCAAAACAGGCCCAAATTGAAAGACAGGGTGATCAGTCCATCCAGAATGAATATGATTTTTCAAGGTGTTAGTCTCTTTTCTCCTCACTTCTGATACCATTTTCTGCATAGACAGCTCCCAGGCATATAGCTTCAACACTTTCATTCCACTCAAAATGTCATTGACCAGTTTTAGACGAGCATCTTTGTATTTCATTTGAACTTGCTTCAAATGGTTTAACTTATTGCTTAATACACTTCCAAAAGTAGACCAAACCTCATAATGGGCCATTCTTTTGGAAATGTAAAAGTTGATGGGCATGATTAGAAAAAGCACAGCTATTCCATAACAAGTGTTGACGCCAAGCACGTAAAATAGTCCTAGTAGTCCAACTATCATCTTAATTTTAAAAAATTAGCATGTTTTATATTAATTTGTGTAATTAACCATCAAAGGACAGTAAATGAAGTCTCGCAACTGGAACCAACACAGCCTAACTCTTTGAACATCTGTCGTTGCTAAGTTGACAATTTCACCAGCAGAGTAACGAGTTTTAGCTGCCGGAGACAGTTTCAGCATCTATAGTAAAAAGATATTTACAGGGTTTAACAAGATTTTGGCCAATTTCAATAGCCATAAATCTTTGTTTCTGAATCAATTTATATCGGAACCGCAACGCTACTCGTTTTCATCCCTCCCGAAAAAGCTACTCGGTTTTACCCCCTCATAATTTTTAGGAGTACTTAAAAGCATACTTTAAAAAAAGTTAGAATTGGTAATGGTTTGGCCCCGAGCTCAGCTTAAGGGCAAAGCATAAGGACTGAGCCTGAAAATTCTTGGTGGGGTAAAAACCGAGTAGCGTCGAAAACGCGCTTTTCGGTCTTCACGTGGTCCAATTTTTTAGGTTCGTTATAAACAGGCTACGTAACTCAATATTTTAAAATTAAAGTACAATTTAGTCATAATTTTAGTCAAAAAGGGATTTTTAATACGATTTTATTTACTCATTTTTGAGCACCAAAATTGCTTTAAATAAAATTCTATAGATTTGAAGTCTCAATAAAAAAAGTCTTTAAAAAAGCACATTTACGTGACCTGATTATACAGTCGAACCTCGATTTTACGTAACCTTCATTAAATCGAGGCTTGACTGTATACCGAGAAAATTGTCTAGCCAAACTAGGTTGTGTTTACGGAACTTAGTAATTTTGTCGGAAAAAAATATTAGTAGCTGGCCGAAAATCTTGTTCCACCTTGTGCTTGCAATTTACAAAACTTAATAAGACTTGCCTTGTCGAAAATAGCAATTATCAAAATCAAGCGGACATTCAAGTAAGAGATAAATGACATCACATCTCTCCTAGCATACAAAGTTTTGTTGAATAAGTCCATGGCAAACAAACAGCAAAGTGCCGAAATGGAACACCACAATGGATAGCTGTTTTCCACTGACACCACAATCATGCTGAAACAATTGTGTAAAAAGATTTAAGAACAATATTTTTTTAAAACAAAACTAACGTCAAAAAAACTGAAAGACCAAATCGGAAGAGAACCAAAAATGGCACAACAAGGCAAGAAACAAGTAGTGGTCTCCAAGTGCACAACATAATCCTCCAAATGAAAATCTTCATTTTAATAAGGGCTTCCGGGCTTCTATTTCGACCTGTGGCCAGAAATTTATCTCGCAAGAATTCTGCTTGATTCCTATGAAGTAGTTAGAAGTTAAGTAAGCAGTTTATTTGTTAAACTTTTTAAATTACTCCTTTTCTAGTGCCCAAAGCTCGTCAAAGTCCACAGTTGCCTTAAGACCTTTCCAAATCATTTTTGAGGCATACCAATATAGCAAAGAAGAGATTGCAGAGCTAGTTGATTCTGGGCTTTCTGGCTAGAAAGTTGAACCAATTATATTATAAAAAATATATGGCATAACACTACCTTGGTGCCAAGTCGTTCATATGTGGTGGAGTGCCTATCTGCTCGGCACAACAACACAAACATTAGACAAGAGCACAAGAGGTATCCAAAAAAGGTCATATCGGTTACTTTGAGCAAAATGTCACTAGGCTGTAAGAAATATGATGTTGAAGGTTGATGAGAAAGTGTCTTGCCTTGGTGTAAATGTTGTGAAACACAATTAATCCTTCAGGTATCAGAGCCAGAAGTTTTAGACACCAACAAATGTGCAGAAGCCCATTGCTGCAATAATCAACAAAAGTTAGCAGTCAAGAAATGTTTTGCAAATACCTGATGACACCAGCTCTAATACACAAAGCATAGCTCAGCAGACAACAGACCTACAAAATGAACAAAAATGAACCTACAAAAAAAATCAAAAATGAATAAAAAATCAAACTTGATTCCTCCGACCGATTTTCACATCACAGTCAATCTTCAACTTTACAGCACCGCCTCAAGTTCATTCCTGCCTCGTGTCCAACACTTTTTTTACCTCATTTTTAAAGTCTCTTGCCAAATGTGATTAGGCAGTCTGTTCCGAAATGTCGCAAGATTTTTATTTTGCCAATCGTTTTTTTTTCAAAATCTGGCGATTTACTTTTTACGGCACCTTTTTTAAAAAAAAGATGCCGTAAAATTGAACACCGCGGATCTTAATGGTAAAATTGCAAGATTTTGAAAAAGCTATAGGCGAAATCTAAATCCTTGTGATACTTTGAACTAGGCTTGCTAATCACGATTGCTAGAAGACTTTAAAAATCGGGGTAGAAAACGTTTCAGACCCAAGGCGGGAACGAACTTAAGGAGTTGCCATAAAATCGAGACTCGACTGTATAACAAGATGACTGCAATTTTAATATTTTCTAAAAACCTCTCTTCACGTAATTTTGGACTGTTTTACTTTTTCTGGCCACATGTCAGCAAGGTTTGAGAGAAACAATGAGATCTCTTTTCATTGCTCCCGAAATTTATTAGCGGAAAACAATTACCGTGTTTTCTCTAATTAGGCGGCCCTCTACTATGGTGGCCTTCTCTACTTTTCGAACTTATATCTCAGCCCAGAGAACGTTTTTTTGCAAGACGGTTTTTTGAATTTTCTTCAACTCCAATGAGCTCTAACAATATCGCTTCTTGGATTTTGGATCTTCACCCAAAAATCTTGAGATCGATCTCAAAATTTTTCAATTTTTGGTCATCCAAAAAATGAGGGCTGTTGGCCGTCTTACTAAAAAAAATACGGTATCCCAAATTTAAAAAAAATACTGCGAACAAAATGTTGAGGGTGGCATTCACTCTGATTTCTTTGAAGTAATTCTGATCATCAATTAGCATAAACGCGTACACAATATGGAATATAGAGATCAAACAGTGCAGGATAGATAACCCTAAAACTTTAGTAATTTAATAAATTTTTAAATGTTCATATTTCATAAACTCACAAGCTTAGAAACAACTAGTGTAGAAATCGCTAATGAAGAAGTTTGATTGGCATAAAGTCGGTTGTAGATTAGAAGAAAAATGGCACATACAGGAGCAAATATTGCAGCAGGAAGAAAAGGAATGACTACTTGTTGAAAACAGGGTGAAATGGCACAGTATATGGATGTGTTTTGGTGAATAGGGATCTAAAACTTGTATTCGCATTAACATTAAAAATAAAAAAACAGTCTCTTACTATCACTGGCTTGAGCACAACAAATCATGCATATTTGCACCCATTAAAAAATTAGTGTTAGTGTCCAAAGAATACATGTCGAGCACTCTACTGCTGGAAAAAAGATCATGGAAAATCTTAAAAGTTCTTTATTACCGTATTTCCTCTAATAAGCGCCCCGGGGCGCTTATTTTTCAACCTTCCCTTAGGGGGGGGGGGGTGCTTATTGGAGCGGGGGCGCTCATTATTCAAACTCGCCGCGAAAGTTTGAGAAAATTAACTTTATTCAAAATTCGATAACAACACAAATCAACAAACAATCAGGCAATGTGGTAGCTTGGTTTAATAACATCAAGATCATCGTTTTCAAAATGAAGAGATTCGTCGCTGATCTAGCCATTTTCTTCGTCTTCCTCCTTGTTCTTTCCTTCCGCCCAAGCCGCCTGTCGAACCGAAGAGCGCGCCGCCAGCAGTTCAAACTGTCTCTCTGGAATCGGTCCATGTTCCTTGAAGCAGTGAATTTGATTGTCTTCGCTCCCATTATGTCAGACAGTGATCCCGCTATCGCAAAAGGAGAAATTCTGTTTTGCAAAGAAGGAAAAAAAACAACCCTGGAATGACTTGGCAATGGCCGCAACCGGAAGTGACTTCCAAGCATCTACGATCCACTGGAGATAGACATTCATCGAATTCGCTTTTTGGATTGCCGCCGGACTTGAATTCCTGTTGAGCGTCAATGGCCATCCATCTATCACAAATTTTAATAGAAATTGAAAATTCTGCAATAAAAATCAACTCTCCGAAAATAGCAATTCATACTAGCTAAAATGGCTTTGATGGGGGGGGCGCTTATTAGAGCGGTAACTCTTATCTTTCAACCTCGCTCTAGGTGGTGCGCTTATTGGAGCGGGTGCGCTTATTAGAGGAAATACGGTATTTTTTAGGTTGAATTTTCATATTAGGGCTTAGTATTGAATTGTACGAAAAGTGTTCCCTTTTTCATTTTTTATAACAACATAATAACAACATCCAAGTTCCACTTCTTTCTAGCGTTTGTTTTGATGATGTTTATTTTTATAATTATTTGAAACAGGAAAACGTTTTAATAATTTTGCTTGCAGCTAGACCACTATTGACACAAAAACTGTTTTCGAGGGTCTTACAAGGAAACACCGCACACTGTGTAATTGAGGAAGCAAGATCTGTTAACCCTGTGTTGTAGAGCACAGTCGATTTACTGATTGTGGCTGGAAGGGTTTTTATTAATTCCATAAATCGAGAGTTTTGAGCAAGAGAAACTTGCAAAAATGCCTTGGTCCCCCCATTTTTCAGTTTTACAGGGTGTTTTCACGAATCTTTGGACTTTTGTTTTGCCCATAATTAACCTAGCGCGGTTTTTTTAGATCCACTCAATTTTTAATGTCGAAAAAAACGATTTTCTACGGGTATCCCCTATAGTTTTGGTTCTGGTGTATAAGTGGACTTTAGATGGGCAAGGCATTTTCGCATTTTTCTTTAATCAAAATTATCAATTTTTCGATATACCGAAAAAATTTTCCGGCTGCAATAAATAAATAAACTATGCTCTACAAGATGGGATCAACAGATTTTGTTCATTCAGTTATACCAGGGCTCATAGATGTCCTTATTTATAAGATTTGTAATTATCTGGTGATTTAAAATCTTAGTCATTTCATTTTGTAGCAGCAAAAGAGCAATAAGCACTAGATAAAATAGAAAATTTGGCGAAATTACCCCAAAATGTCCTTATTTTGAGCAAATGTCCTTATTTTTGAAAAATAATCTGGGAGCCCTGAATAATACAGTTTGCGGGGTTTCCTCGTTAGTCCTTAAAACTCTAAAGCCTGTTTGTTTGATGGTTCGTTCAAATAAAAATTTTTTAACTAGGCTCATCAAGGGATTTTGCTCCTTTAGCAAAAATCATGAAAAAATATCATAATATCTTTATGCTAGTAAAGTTAATATTGGATCAAAAGTTACTGGACTAAAATGCTAGAATTACTTATTAATTAATTTAACTATTAATTAATTATTTCTCTGTTTAATGGCATGTGAAATTTGAAAGGATACATATATTTAGAGACAAGAATATGGTTGCAGAAAGGCTAATCTCTCGGCACATTTCTCTACAAAAAAAGCTTTTTTAGACTTTTAAAGAGTGGTGTAATAGCCTGTTTGTATAATTTTCTCTTTTAACTGGAGGATGATTAAATGAGCCTTCACTTTTGTTTAAAAACACACAAAACTGTTTGTGAAACTTTTAAAACAACAAAAAAGATACTGTAAAGAATCTCAGTCTGTCTTTACACAGTGTTTATATTTGAAAAATATTTGGCCCTGATTTTCTGCTGATTATTTCAAAGTAGGGCAATTTTTTTGTCAACGAAAATAATTTAAAACCAAATGGGGCAACTATTCAGCCAGACGGGGTAACTTTGAAGATTTTTTTGAAAAAACTGTAATTTTAACGTTTCAAACCCAATTTTTTTTACGTTTTATAATTTAAATGACTCTCATAAACAAAATTGGATAAAAATTTTCTTATTATAAAACGTTTTAGAAATTTGTATTTTTTAAACATATTAAGGCGACTTTATAAGGCTTATACACAAAGTGATTTTTGAATATATATTCTTTAAAAAAAGCTACTGCAATATACCATCCCAATAATGGATTTGTGTAGGCCCATTGATAGAGGTTCTGGATATATGCAAGGAGGGCTTGGGGTTTAACAAAAAAGGACTTTGAATAAGATTCGAATTATTACTTATGATTTGATATTTCAAAACATTATTTTAAATACCTGCAATTTTGTTGTCAGTAGCTGTCACAGACCAAATAGTTGCAGCAAAACAAGAATGCAGCAAGACAAGATATGGAACAAAACAGAACGTCCTTTATTGTGAAATTCGACGGAGACTAACTTCCTTGAGTATGATTAGCGCACTAATTAATAAAGTAATGATGTAATAGTGATCTAGAAATGTTCACAAAAATAGCTGCGACCAGGAATGTATATGCAGCAGAATATATTGCTACATTGTTTGTTTAGCGTATGAAATGCGCCTAAAAATTTATATTGGAGAAATATCTTACTTCGTAATAGACAAAAATACAAAATTTTCTCATTTTCAATACATTTGCAATAAGTGAGTCAATGGCCTTGGACTATAGAACATTTTAACATACTAAATATATTTTAATACCTAAGCGCTGTCCCAACTATAATTCTAGTGTATTGTATTAATTTTTAAAGGTCTGAAAATTAGAATCACCGTGTACAAAGTTATTGTAAAGCGCCACTAGAGGTTTAACACATTGCAAATATTCAATAGGGACTAAAAATACTTATTTTTCTTGCTGGAGCTGGGCAAAAAGGCCTCTAAATCCATTTTGATCAAGAGTCTTGCTCGGAATTATGTCTAAGGTAAGTCTGTGCGCGCAGCGCGCATCTCTAACCAACAAAGCCCCGAGGGGCGCAGGGGCTTGTTGTTTGGGTTGAGATGCGCACACCCACATACCTGAGACACAAATCACTCGAAAATGACTCTAGATGCATAAACAACATATGCATACCAGAGTTTTTTAATGCGGCAGGCCCCAGAAACTAAAAACCTGTTCAAAATCTATTATTTTCGACTAGATTTTGTTTAAAAAAAATATATAATTTGGTGAAAAATACCCGAAAAAGACCATCTACCCCGAGGTCGGGTCGCAATTTTTTGAAAAAATTTGATTTTCTTTATTTAGAAAGCGTTTATAAATGCTTCTTATATCTTTTTGTGCAGTAAAAAAAGTCCGGGGTGATTTTAGGTCACTTTTCAAAAAATGCGAGTATGGGGGAACCGTATAAGTACCAACATCTGACACGGGAAGTGCACGACCCGACCGTGGCCTATTGAAGAACCTCATATAACGAAAGATAGCTGACTGAAATAAGATTCAAACGTGTCAGCAGTGGTACAGTGGAAACAACTATCTGTCCCCAATTGAATGTCAAAGGTTCGACTCCCAGCTGGTGCATTTTTTAATCTTTATTTTTTGGGACACGGACAATTCGCCTCCAGGACAATTCGCCTCCGGGCCGATTCGCCTCCCGGGACAATTCGCCTCCAGGACAATTCGCCTCCAGGACAATTCGCCTCCGGGACAATTCGCCTCCTGGGACAATTCGCCTCCCGGGACAATTCGCCTCCAATTACATTTTTTATCTCCTGTTCAGTCTGTCAGTTCACTCCATTGACAATAAGCTTATTCTTAGTTTTTATTTTTGCAGTAAGGTAATGTTGTATTGATTCGAATCATTTTTTGAACTTTTCTGTCAATCCATCACCTAACCGCCCTAATTTTCTCATGTTGTTGTCCACATGGTTCATTTAGATGGTCCACTTGGATCATGGAGGTCTCCAGCTAGTCAAAAAATTTTCAGCCACTAAAGTTACTCAAATTTAGATACGTTCATCAAAACAGCTAGTTATATAAAATATCTCAGATTTAGATGGTTTAGATAAACTGACAAACATTTGACCAAATGGACACTCATGTGAACCAAGTGGATACCCACGTCGTGTGTTTGGTGTTGCATCTCTTTTTTAAATTGAATTTTATACCACGTATTCACCGGAAACCTGCATAAAATGGACAATTGCTCCCTGTTCATAAAGACATTCTTACCCTGCTCAGATAATAGAGACAACAATTATTTGACTTCAAAATTTATCAGGCTATAACCAACTTTAGCTGTCTTTCTTTTGATCCAAGTGGACGACCACATGGTTTAGTTAGTGCATGGATTATCCATGAGAACTAAAGTTGGATCACAGGAAAAAATTTTAAATTTTAAAAGTTCTTTACAAGACGAAAATATTATATCCGGGTACCAGTACACTACCTGAGTACAACAAAATCAAGTGGTCGTCAATTTGGTGCAATTTTTTTTTACGTTTTCATATTCCGAAACTGTTTTCTGGACTAATTTGGGCATGCTGAAGATGGTTCAATAATAGTAAAAGAAGGTTTGTATGGTATTTTTTAGTTATTGGGAAATAATTGAACTCTCGCAAAACTAGAAAGTAGCTTACAAAAACGGCATTTCACCACTATCAAACCATCTTCAGCATTCCCGAGTTAGTCCAGAAAATAGGTTTGGAAACCCAAAAAAGTAAAAAAATTTGCTCCAAGTGGACGACCACTTGATTTGGTCGGTTCAGACTACAAAATTTTTCAAAATGTATGAATTTGAAAAGTGTGGACCATTTTGTATGTGGACCAATTTGGTGTGGATCAGTTTGGTGCGGATCGATTCGCTTAACGCCCGTAAATGAATATACACCTGGACGAGGATACCTACCTCCAATTGTGGGGATCGCTTCAGTGAACTCAAAATTTTGATATTATCAAACCTGATTCACCACATGATTTTACATTTGATAGCATGTTTGATTTTCGATTTAATTTTTTTTTAAATTTCAGGCCATCCACGTGAACATACACCTGACCTAAAGGTACCTACCCTGGGTTTTGGGGTCCAGATGGGTGAAACCGCGGTTTCGGTCCTATCAAACAGGATTTACCACACAATTTCACGTCGAAAATAAGGGTTTGAATGTGGTGTGTTGACTGTTTCTTTTAAAAAATTACTTCTACTATTTTTTTTGTACCGGAGGCGAATTGTCCGGAGGCGAATTGTCCCGGGAGGCGAATTGGCCCGGAGGCGAATTGTCCTGGAGGCGAATTGTCCTGGAGGCGAATTGTCCCGGGAGGCGAATTGGCCCGGAGGCGAATTGTCCTGGAGGCGAATTGTCCCGGGAGGCGAATTGTCCGGAGGCGAATTGTCGCGGACCCTTATTTTTTCGTAAAAATTTTGATTTGTAAACAACATCTTATCAATGACAGAGTTTGTTCACAACAAATGATCAAAACAGAGATATTGTTCGCAAAACGAGCAACGAATGGGACTAACGCCTGCACAATTTGGCTCTCGCAAGTCTGACCATGATTCACGGACTCTTACGTAAAAAGCCATTATATATCCTGTAAAAGGAACATATTCGAAACAACCAGCAAGAAAATAAACGAAAAAAATAAAAATTAAAAAATACACCGGCTGGGAGTCGAACCTGAGACATTTCTTAAGGGGACAGATAGTGTTTCCACTGTACCACTGCTGACATGTTTTAAATGTTATGTAAGTCAGTTATATATCCTAGATGCCAGAATTTACAATTTTCGAAGATCAATATTTCGGCGTAGATCGCTCCATAGCAGATTCTGCGAGCGGGTCCGTAATCAGCAAGACCAGGGCTATCTTTCGGTATATAAGGTCTTCAATAGGCCACGGTCGGGTCGTGAACTTCCCATGTGAGATAAGAGAACAGAATATATGAAAAAAGGGATGTGAAATTAAGTAGTAGTCGATGTCAAAAAAAAAGCGGTAAATCCACCCCTTTAATTAATCTTTATTCAAGAATCTATTGAAAACTTGAGCTACAAGACGAAATTTTTTCTTATATCCAGCGATTGTTTTTCTTTTTAGTTAAGCCGGTAAATTAGGTAGCCCCAATCAATGCATAAAAAATCAATTTATTGCTGTTTTCTTCACGGGAAATAAGAGCAAAGAAGTATAAGTAGCGAAGATAAACAAAATGTTCAAAGACGCAATAAATTACAACGGAACAAATATACTCTAAAAATTAGACTTGCTAATCGCTAGTCAGTGAAAAGAATAAAAGTATGATTGTTAGCAGTAGGGTTTACATTTTGTTTTTTGTCTGGCTCTGCTTTTTGTATTGGTTCTGTCTAGAAAGAGAAAATAGCAGCTAGCCAAAATGATTGTCTTTTATTTACACTAATGTGTGTTTCACGTGAGGATTTAGCGAAGAAAGATATTATCATATTAAGTATTTTAAACAACACTTTAAGAAAACGATGTCATTTTATAAAGATTCACTTGAGTTTAAAAACAAATTGGAATAGACACAAAACACGGCACTTTTGCACTTCGAGGGGGGGGGGGGGTAGCGGTGGCGGTGGCGGGTCGCATTTTATATTGATTTGAGAAAACTATTTAAACATCTCTTGAAGGACCATGGTTTTTGCGCGCAGCGGTAATTTAAGTTTTTGCCTTGGGGGACCAAGACGAATCAAGATTTTGACAATTTCTGTTCAAAAATTTTTTTCTTTCCATTTAGTTTTTTATGCAGGAAAGTGTCATAAAATAGCTTCTTTATCATTTTTAGAGTGAAAAACTTGATTAAGAGATGTTTAAACTCTTTTTTCAAATCAATATAAAATGCGCCCCCCGAAGTGCATAAGTACCCAAAACACAACAAAATTATTTTCTTCGGAGTATCAAAAGGTGCAAAGATCGTTTTGCATTCACATTTTGTTCACAACTTGTGCGGACTGGAATTAAAAGTTGGAGCGGAACATCAATATTAGATATATTTTTTAAACGTCCTGAAAAGAGGCGTCATAGAAAATATGTCAATCTTACTTTAATAACTTTTTACAAATAAAGGTAACAATGTAGCCGGTATATGTATTTTTAAAATATGATTATCCAGTTATATCTTGTTAACAACTTGATAAAAGTCGCATTGAAAACATCAACATTGCAATGCAAATTTTGTTTAAAAATGCCTTGAAATTAAAAAAAAATATATAATCGACCGATCGAAAAATAAAATACCGTATTTCTTCTAACAACTTCCGGGTCTAAGGATTTAAAATCGTGTTCTTGGCATTATGTTTTTGACCCACTTTTTGAAGACTGATCTCAGGCAACTAACCACCACTTTGTAGCCACTGAGATGAGCTACAAAATGGGTGCTAAGTTGCTCGAGAGCAGTCTTCAAAAATTGGGTCAAAAACACAATGCCAAGAACACAATTTAAAATCCTAAGACCCGGGAGTTAGTAGAAGAAATACGGTTATATAATATAATTAAGGTAAATAAAAGATTAACACATTATCTATGACACCCTAATTTTGAGGTCATTTTTTGAAAAAGTTCAGCAATTCAATATTTATATAAGAAATCTTGTTTGATCCACTGCTACTGTTTGTATCGCAACACCGGTTTATTAAAAAAACTGACTCCGAAATGATATTTAAAGTTAGCATATTAAACCCCTCTCTAAAGAGTATGATTTTTCTGACCGAAAATTGGTTAGAGAACTCATACTCTTTCGGGAGTTGGGTGCACTTGGGCTTTTACGGAAATAATAATTGTACTTTTTTGTACCTAGACTATTGTCACTGTGGAATCTTACACTCAATAACGCTTTAGCCTTTTGACAAAGTGAAATCTACAAAACCCGTACAAAAATTTTGTACTGTTTTTGTACGCTTTGCACATTTGGCTAGCACTTTGATTTTTGATGTATTTTTATTATCAGAAGTTTTTTGCTGTTAATCATTATGGATTTTCGAAAACATATTGCGGAATGGCTAGTTTGGCCAGTTTTTTGGCTGAATTAACACCTGATAGTGAAAAAGGTATTGATTTTTGCAAAATTAAACGGATATTACATTTCAGGTTGTTATTTAGGTCGTTTATAATCCGAGTATGCACGCAACAGCCGTTTGTACAAGAAATCGTCATTCAATTTTTTTCGCAAAAATGTTCCTCACCATGCTTGCTTGATGTGAAACGCTCATCTTTTCACAAGTACGCATTGAGCTTTTAAAAAAGAAAATTTTCTCAATCCCCAAACATATTAATTTTGTTGAAAAAAAGTAAAAATCTGATATAGCTACTTGTAAGATCACTATTTTAATCTCTTTTCACATGCGAGCCTGTCTGGTACTAACAGAATGCCATAGCTAAATAATATAATTTATTTAAAACTAATTTTTTTTCTGAATCTCACGAATTTGATAATATTTGAACAAGATATAGTTGTAAAATAACATTTTATACCTCAATACAACAATTATACCTCATCTAAGTAATAAACTAACTTTTTTCGAAATAATAAAATCGGCTCTATATCTGTTTGCGGAACTGTCTAGTCAAAGTCGGCGGAAGACGGGCCGGGACCGGAGACGTCGCAGTCATTTTGGCCCACAGCGTGTTAAAATCGAAAAAGTGCAAGTGCTCCCGTCGAGACGAACAATGTATATTTTGTGTTCAGTTAAAGCTGAATTCACAATAAAAGACGGTATCATTTTCTACTAACTTTACAGCGAAAAGGTAGCTAGATGTATGGAGCAGGTCTGCCAGACCTGCTCCATAATCTAGTTTGATCCATACATCTAGAGTATACATCTGTCCATACACCATACAATTGGACAAATAAAAATCTTTTCCGAATTTTTTGCTCTATCATGGTATTTTTTTATCTTTGAAATAGCAAAAATGTAAGCCTAGACTCGTGGCTAAAAATTTAAAAAAAATTGTGCAAAAAAATCGGCAAACTTTAGAAAAAGACCATATTTCAAAAGACCTGCCGAAACAGGACCAAATTTCCAGATTGGTGGTAGATTCCCAAGTAAGCATTCTCAATAGACTTTTTGCTGTTTAAAATATCCGATGATTTGAAAAATAGCGAAAAAAGTGAATTTTTCCTAGAGATGGAAAAAGACGTGCGGACGGATACCGGGACGGGATTTTCGGCCGAAATTTTTGCGGGACGGGATTGCGAGGAACCAAAAATTTTGGGGCGGGATCCCGCACCCTAAGTGCGGGATTTTTTTAATATACGGGAAAACACGCATATAACTTTTATTGATATATCCACCCATATACAACATACACCCATATACAGCATTTTTTCTACCATCTCGCCGATTGTCTTAAAATTGTGGCTTCCCGAAAACGGTTAAACGCAGAGGATAAATTTAAGACGCTTCCATTCTTTGCTGATCGCATGTACAGTGAGACTAAACAGAAGTATGTGAACAAAAAAAGCGGCCCAACCGGCGGGGGTTTATTCGACAGACAAGAAGCGGATAATTCAACAGTGGATTATTTAACAGTCGGAGTTTTCGTCATAATTGTTTTAACCCACTTTTTGACAATTTATCGAGCTGATTTTTTTCAGGATCAATAGAAATAGCCGAGAGGAACTGATCTAATTTTAGCCAAAAGTCGTGCGGGACCGCGTCCCGTTTCCGTCTTCAATTTTTCCTGTTTTTCTTTTAATTTCAAAAAACTCTGAAATTTGTCTGGAAGCCCGAATTTTATATACCACAATCCCGATTCCAATTTTTTGGGTCTGAATCCCAATCCCGAAATCCCGCCAAAAATCTGACGACCTATTAATAATGTAATGTGAAATATTTTATCAAATGACCTTTTTTTATAAAAGAGATGAATTTCGGAAAACTATTAATTATTTGAAGAAAAACAATTACAAATTTGCTAAGTTCCTGTATTGTTTTACACTTACAAATCAAAAATACAAAATACACTATTTTGATAAAAAAATACATTTTTCAGATAAATTAATTGCATCTGTATCTTTATTTTGATGATTATCTGCATGAAATCGCAAAATTAAGGCAGTTGCTGACAGCAAAGTAGTGCTGGAAATGATATTCATCGAATGCTGGATATTTTTTGGCCCTAGAAGTGGGTTTACTCTGGGGTTGGCGTTTCGGGTAACCGTTTCGGTTTTTTAACCGAAAACCGGAAAATTTCCGGTTATCGGTTCGGGCCGGTTAAACGGAAATTTCGGTTTCCGCTTTCGGTTCGGGTAACCAAAACCGAAAATGTCGGTTAACCGCCAACCCTGGTCAACTCACTAAAATTGAGTAAAAATAGGGTGTGCACCCATGGGATTTGAACCTGAGAGCTCAAAATATTCGCATTATGGATCGTATCACGCCTCTCTTCAACTGTATAATAATTCTTGCTAAAAACAACAATACAAAGCATAAAATAAGCAGATTTTCATTTAAAAAATAGCTGCAAAAGAGTCTTTTACATGCGAAAAAGTCTTTAGCTACACAAAAAATGAGATTCAAAAAAAAGCTTTTTAGATGCAAGGAAAAGCTTTGTACGCATAGAACAGCAATCGTATCTTGAAAATAACCATTAGCAGACAGCTGTAGTACCATCATTTTTGATTTGACTCTATTAGTTATTAAAGTTTGAACTATTGCTTCCTATAAAATTATTTTTTGTTACAATGTTGCAGTCTTAAGTTTTTTTATAATACTTAAAGGACCATAGCCATCGCCGACAATGAGAATTTAACACGATTAAATGCCCTCGGGACACCACTTTTATCGCTAAAAAGTTTAGGTCTATTTAGGACTATTAGTTAACATAAATATCATAAACATGTATATTGTCAAGAAGACGTAGCCGCTGCTAGAAATCAAATCCACAATCAACTTTGA
This sequence comes from Ditylenchus dipsaci, assembly GCA_004194705.1. NCBI lineage: Eukaryota > Metazoa > Nematoda > Chromadorea > Rhabditida > Anguinidae > Ditylenchus > Ditylenchus dipsaci. Next base: position 74,279 of record SADC01000375.1, read on the forward strand.
CCGACCACCCCGCTTTACCACTATGCTACTGAGGAACTTGAAACTGGTTGACTAATTTTGTCTTACAAGCATCAGCCACCCCAATCGACAGAGAAACTTTTTCGAAATTTAATTCGAGAATTTCAGGTATACGAACTGAATAGGGTGTGGACCATTTTTGACTGAAAAGGCATCCAGTGGTACCAAAGAAAACATTTAAAAATTTTTGATTCCTGCACAGTAGATAATAAAAGTTGACACTAGGGTTGTCGACTCGACCGGTCGATTTCGACTTTTAAGGTCGAAAAGTCGAAAATTTTCGACTTTCGACCTTCGACTCGACCCGACCGGTCGAAAATTTCGACTTTCGACCTTCGACTCGACCCGACCGGTCGAAAATTTCGACTTTCGACCTTCGACTCGACCCGACCGGTCGAAAATTTCGACTTTCGACCTTCGACTCGACCGGTCGAAATTTCGACTTTCGACCTTCCATCGAAGGAAATTTTTGTTTCAATTGCATATGTTCTATATGTATAATAATTGATATTTCTAGTGAAAAATGCTGCGAAGAAGGCTCGTGAAGCAAAACAACGTTTGCAGCAAAAAAAGTATTTTAGCATAAAAAAAAAAGTCTTTTTGCAGCACCTTTTTAGGGCAAATTGACCTTTTTGGGCGATTTGCCCGATTTGCCCAGAATGTTTTGTTTTCGCTAGGTTGTCGGTCATTCATGTGCAAAACTGTTAGATTACACGTCAGATTCATGTTCAGCGTAGTTAATTTGTATTTAAAATCACTATTTTAGTAAGAACTCAGATCTCGGTTGGCAAAGCAAACGGCAGCTAACCTGCACATCATCAAAGCTAATCTGGTGGATGAAATTTTGGTACAGGCTAATTGGTCGCTACAAAACTGGTCGTTTACAAAACTAGCCGTTTACAGAATTGGTCGTTTACAGAATTGGCGTTTCAAGAAGTAATCAATGAATGAACGGGTGACCTTGACGGGTGACCTTAAACGACCAGTTTTGTGACGACCAATTCTGTAAACGGCTAGTTTTGTAAACGACCAGTTTGTAGCGACCAATTAGCCTGTACCCGAAATTTTGAAGAAGGCGAAAAAAAAAAAACAAAGCGATAATTAATTTCAATAAAATTTGTTGTGCTGTTACGTGCATTTGTCCGAATTTTGACTCGACCGGTCAAAATTTTGACCTTCGACCCGACTAGTCGAAAATTTCGACCTTCGACTCGACCGGTCGAAATTTTCGACTTTCGACCTTCGACTCGACCCGACCGGTCGAAAATTTCGACTTTCGACCTTCGACTCGACCCGACCGGTCGAAAATTTCGACTTTCGACCTTCGACTCGACCCGACCGGTCGAAATTTTCGACTTTCGACCTTCCATCGACTCGACCGGTCGAAAATTTCGACCGGTCGACAACCCTAGTTGACACCATAATTTATGCTAACTAAAACACATTTCAAATCAATCAAATGCAAAAATTTGACAAATGAGGCAACAAAAAATAAAAAAGCGGCCAGAGGGAGTCAAACTCGAGACGCTCGACCACACTGCACTCTTAAAGGGGCATGCTCGCCGCCGATGGGAATATTTCAAAAGGCGGGTACCAGTTCAATTCAAAAGTCAATTCAAAGTCAATTCAAACGGGGATAGCAAAAACGATGATGCAAAAACGGGGATGACAAAACGGGATAGCAAAAAACGGGGTGACCAAATGCAGCATTTGATGCGCAAAGGCAAGAAAGCCGTCGATGGAACCAAGCAATTGTGGAGATGCGCCGCTGGAGGATGCCATGGAACAGCCGCATCGACATTTGGATCAGCCGATAAATTGAAGGATAGGAAGCGCCATAATCTTTGCGTCACAAGCCCGGTTGCAATCGCGGTAATCTTTTATTTTATACACTTGGTGTTTTCTTATGACAAACATTTGTCCCTTCAGATCAAAGAATGCCAGATGTGAAGAAGAAAGCCATGTTGGATCTCGCCGTCAGCTCGTCATCCATCCTTACCGCTGCCTGTGGAACTGTGGAATCGGAAGGCACTACCGTGTTTTTTTGAAGTGATTTTGGTATGTAATAGCTCTATCTGGTTCTCCATGAAATTCTGACTTTGGAAAGTCACTAAAATAGTTGACAAATGAAAAATTGTAGAGGTTGAGCAATATAAAACTAACTAATCATCATTTTGGCTGGTTTCCTTTCATTTTGGTGGTCATTTGCTTCAATTCACAAAATCAAAGCAGTTGCTGACAGCGAAGCAGTGCTGAAAATGGTTACAATTGATCTTTTAATGGTTTTTGGCCATAAGTCACAGTGAAATTACTAAAATGTACAGGGTGTGTCAAAATTACGTTAACATTTAAGAAAAAATCGGGCAGCATAACACATATTGAGTTATATACATATTGAGTTATAAGCATATTGAGTTATATTGAGTTTGAAAATGTTAACGTAATTTTGAGACACCTTATAGAGTAAAAAATAGGTTATGCACACACTGGGAATCGAACCTGAGAGTTCAAAATATTCGCATCTCGATGTGTACACCCCCAGTTCAACTTTATTTTTTGCTTTTCGTTAAAATATGTTATTTGTTCATTCCAATAAAGGTTATTTTTGTCATCCCTGTTTATGCATCCCCGTTTTTGTAATCCCCGTTTTCGCATCCTCGTTTTTACGCTACTCCCTCTTCACCACTCGACTATCGGATCGCACATTCAATTGGTTGAGCATAAGAATTATATAGAATATAGTTATGGTCAACTTTCAAACGGTTAGTTTCCTTAAACATGGAGCCGCCCGGAAAAAGGATCTCTAAGTCAAATAAGGATTTTCGGAGCTCCATCGAATAGTATATAAGATTTTTAAATGTCGCTCGGTCACTACCATACGTTCCCTTGTTAGATATCTTCATTGCACAAACAATAATTTAAATCAGCAACATCAGACCCCATTTTCTACAGTTAAATTTTTCCCCGTTTCAACAAGTCCCGCATGCTTAGCCAATGAAGTAAACAATGAATTTGGATTGGAGAGAAGATTGTTTGGAGTGTCATATTCAACCACTTTTCCTGCATCCATAACCAATATTTTGTCGTAGTCAAGCACAGTGTTCAGTCTGTGAGCAATGGTTAGGATAGTGCAGCTGTTGAAGTTTTCTCTGATTGACAGTTGAATAAGTCGGTCCGTCTCCGGGTCAATTGCAGCAGTAGCCTCATCCAATACCAGTACCTTGGTAGTGCGTACTCTGAGCAATGCTCTAGCTAAACACACTAACTGACGCTGACCAATACTAAAATAGTTGTTTGAGATCATTTTTCAGATAAAAACATATAATAATAACCAAACCTTAAATTGTTTCCGCTCTCGGAAATGTCGTGGAGAAGTTTGTTTTCGAAGGCTAGTACAAATTCTTTTAAATGAGCCTTTTCAATGGCTGCATAAATCATGTCATCGCTATACTCATCGAAAGGATCCAAATTAGATCTTAGGGTTCCACAAAACAGAACTGGATCCTTCAATAAAAAAAATTTAAACTTGCGTTTAGTCATTACATCAGCGAACCTGTGGAATGATAGTAAGAGCTTGTCGGAGGTCATGTAGCCCAATGCTACCTATGTCTACGTCATCTATTCGAATAGTTCCAGAAGCAGGCTCCACAATCCGTAAGAGTGCCAAGGTAAGAGAAGTTTTTCCTGCAAATTCAAAATAATATTTTCTGTTGAATTTTAAGTTCGAATCCCACCTGCTCCAGTTCTTCCTACAATGCCCACTTTCTCGCCTCCTTTGACCTCAAAGTTAAGATTTTGAAGCACCAAATCAGAGTCTGGTCTGTATCGAAAGCAGAAATTTTCAAACAAAATTCTTCCTTTGGTTGGCCATCGCTCTGAAAGTGGTTTAGTAGGCTTGCGCCATTCTGCCTCAGGCTCATTGTTAATGTACTCCTGTACTCTTTCAATGCCTACTACCTGAACCTCCACTTCTCTCCAGCTTCGGGCTATCTCTCCCAGAAAGCCACTGAACTAAAACACAAAAAAACTTATTCACTTAATGTTTATTCGGTTATTGTGCCTACCGTGACTCCACTATTAATTACCAGAGCCAAAGAACCCAAAGAAAGTAACTGGGCATTGCCTAGTAAAATAGCCGTCAAAATGAAAATAAAAACAGCCAGATCTGTAAGTATGTCCATTCTTACTTGGATCCATCTTAATAAGAAATTTAGCAAAGTATTTCAACTCCAGAGATGTTCACCTATTGGCAATGATCTCAACTAAAATACTCTCTGAAGCATAATTTGCTATTTTGCATGCTCGTTCTCCAAATTTCTGCACAACATTATAGGTGCGAATAGAGTCAGCACCCAAATAAGCATCTTGAACAAAAGAGCATGAAGTAGATGAAGATTTACAAGTCAATCGACGAAATTGAACAGAGCATCGATTGTAAAATTGCTAAATAAAAGCGAATATTTTTGGTTCTTTTCGGTTATCCAGGCACCTTTATTTTTTTCCCGTTTAAAGAATTATTTTGTGAAAGGCGAAAATCAAGGTACTCCGGATAATTAAAAAGAGCCATTTTTTATAATATTTTACAAAAAAGGTGTTTTTCTTAAAAATTTCTAGTCTTAATAAGTGACAAAGCAAATCGCGGCCTTGGATGAGGCTTTGCTAGGCCTCGATAGTTCATAATAAATGGCCCCTAGTGAAAAAAACCTCGGTCTAAAGGAGGGGGAAAAGCTACTTAGGTTTGAAAAAGTGGCCTCGGTGGCGCAGTAAGTTAGAGTTTGCGTTTTTTGGCCAAATAGTGTTGCAGGTTCAATCCCACGTAGTGACATGTAATTTATTTTGGATTGTTTGACCAGTTTTAGAGATGATTAGACTTTTTTGACGCCAGACTCGTAATCAGCGACCCAAATTACCCCTAGAACTGGTCAAACACGCCAAAATAAATAGCATGCCACCACATCGGATCGAACCTGCAACACCATTCTGGGCCAAAAAACGCAAATGCTTACGCACTGCGCCATGGAAGCCGCTTTTTCAAACCTAAGTAGCTTTTCTGCCTCCTTTGAGGCGCATTCACAATGAGAAGTCTTAAGCTTGGTTGAAATTTTGGGCGAATTTTTTTTATTCAATCCACTCTGTTTTCAAATGAAGAATCTACCATCAAAAAGAAGGAGATGACAAGTATCGGCACTACAACCACAATTAAACCCGGATGACTATCATAATGGCTATTAAGCTGTTGAAAGCAGAGGCAAAGAGCACAAAGGTAAAACTGATGCTCCAGGAACACCCTCGTCGATTCTGTCAATGTCATTGCTCAGCCTATTGATTATTCTGCCTAGTGGAGTTCTGTCAAAAAATGCCATAGGGAACGGAATAGGGAATGTATCAGATTTTCATGGAATTTAATGCTGGCTTGGTAGGCTCCCTTTGCTAGAAATACGGCGGACAATCCAACAAAACAGCCTGAAATTTTTGAGTAAAAACTTTTACTTATTTTATGTGAATAGTTAAATAAGCGCTCACAATTTCCGAATCCAAAAAGTCCGTAAATGAACAAATTCCAAGTGGGACTAAGGTGATAAGTAGTTCCATTTGTGATCTGCTGACTCTCGGATGACCATTTGGCTAGCCAGACGTTGGACATAGCCTCACATATACTGCTGCCCATCATGGTAAGGAAAAAGCCTGCAGCCATCCACACCCCAAATGCTTTGGCATAGTCCAGATAGACTTTGCGGGACACCTAAATATAACTGTAAGCTGTTTCATAGTTTAAAAAATATCTACTTACAACTCCAATAGCCACTTCTTCATCTTCAATGAGGCGACCAGTGTTCATGGTTTCACTGATAGAATCAATATTGACAATCATAGTGGAGTTTGGCGAGTGGTAAAGATTGCTATCAGATGTGTGAGAATCTCTGCGAGATGCTCTGGAAATTTGTCGTCTGGTCGGGTTGGAGGCAGTATAGGGTACGCTACAGTTTTTGATAGGCGGATACGAATCCAACGAACAAGACAGTTTTTCAGCAAATCTTTGCATGTCGTCATTTACTGAGGTTAACTCATTGTGAACGCTGTCCAGTCCATTATCATTTTCAAGTTCTGAAAAAAATTGAAACCGGGTATGTAAAAAAACTGGTTCTTTTCGGCTATCTCGAACCCCATAACTTTTTTAGTTATAGTTTGGCTATAACTAGTTTCCATCTTCAAATAAGCAATTTCTGACACTAAATTTTATTTTGACAATTTTGATAAAATTTTGCTTATATTTTTGAAGTTTTTTGCACTAGCATATAGCCCTTCAAAGTTAGAAATGTACAAATTTAGGGGTTTGAAAAAATGACAGACTTTATTTAAACCCCAACTCTCTATATTTCTAATTTTTTGCAGCAAAGTTGGATAGCTTATTAGAAGGCCATTATCCAGCACATTATCCCAGTGCAAAAAATTTCAAAAATTCAAGTAAAACTTTAAGAAAAATGAATGTCAAAAAAATTAGTACCAGAAATCATTGATTTAGTGTCAAAAATCATTTATTTGGATGCGAAAACTAATTTGAGCCCTATAATTAAAAAGGTTATTATGGTAATTATGACAAAAAAAAACTTACAGAATGCTAAAAAAATCAGACAAAAACAAGAAATTAGGATAATTATATTAGAAAGTTAAAAAGATAAATTTTTAAATTTTTTCAAAGCAGAATGAAAATGAATGATGGGGGTCGGGATAACCGAAAAGAACCAAAATCTGAATAACCTCACCTCCATTTACTATGTGAAATTTCTGCCTATCCACTTGCTTTTCGATGTACTCCCTCATAAGGTCGGCGAATGGACCCTCCGTTTTTTGGATCAACTCAGCATGCGTGCCAATCTCGTGGATTTTTCCTTCTTTAATTTGTATTTTATTTATTTTTCCGGTTTTTAACTTAACAGAATTACCATGCATGACAACAATCCTATCACAATCCTTCAGAAAAGCCAATGAATTGAGAGCGAACAATCTGGTAGTGTGTTTGAGAAGACCCTTAGGTCCAATAACACGCTCAAAGATATGTGCTGCAACATGACTGTCGACTGCAGAAAGGGTGTCGTCCAAGATGTACAGGTCAGCTTGTTGGTACACAGCTCGAGCCAACGAGACTCTCGCCTTTTGACCACCAGACAAATTGATCCCCTGAAAAGTCCGAAGTTTTGTATCGTATCATGTTGGCCAAGAAATTAACCTTTTCTCCAATTTCAGTGAGATCCCCTGCAGCAAATAATTTTAGGTCTTGAACCAAATCACATGCATCTATGGTCTTTGATAGTAGATCTGGTCAAAGTGCTTTTCAAACAAAATATTTCCTCTGAGAGTCTTGTTTTGGATCCATGGCTGTTGCGGCACATACCCAATAGAGTTGGCATATACGACACATGTTCCACCATCGTCTATCTTATCCATTTCTCCTTTACAAATTTTTCATATATAATGCTAAATTTTTTGATCAAATGGTGTATACCCAAGATGGCCGATAAAATAGACGATTTTCCACTTCCAACTCTGCCAACTATGCCAATCTTAAATTTGAAACGGTTAACATTTCCGAATAAAAAATTAATTATTAGTACCAATTCGCCCCTTTTACGTTTAAGGTGATATCTTGCAAATGTTTATTGTAGCTTTCAGCTTTCACATCTTCCCATGTGAAAGAGCATTTGGAGAGGACGACTGAAATGTGAGATTTATGGAATTGGTCAAACATTACAAAAGAAATTACTGGCATCTTTCGGCACGCTTTCATTAATTATTTGACGACAAATATGGCTGGGTTTTTGCTCCTCCTCATTCAACAAGTTCAATATCCTCCTCGCACTCACAAATGCTTTGATGCAGTTGGTCATTAGCTGGGGAATTTGGTAGATGGCAAAGCGCAGCATTATGAAGAACATAAGCGAAACAAAGGCGACTTCTGGTCTCAAAGGGTTTCCCTGGATTACAGTGTAGCCAAAGAAAGACACAAAAGTAGCCTGAATTAAGCTATTTTTAATATCCAATTGTTTTGCTCACCAAAACAGGCCCAAATTGAAAAGACAGGGTAATCAGTCCATCCAGAATGAATATGATCTTCAAGGTATTAGTCTCTTTTCTTCTCACTTCTGATACCATTTTCTGCATAGACAGCTCCCAGGCATATAGCTTCAACACTTTCATTCCACTCAAAATGTCATTGACCAGTTTTAGACGAGCATCTTTGTATTTCATTTGAACTTGCTTCAAATGGTTTAACTTATTGCTTAATACATTTTAAAAAGTAGACCGAACCTCAAAATGAGCCATCCTTTTGGAAATGTAGAAGTTTATAGGCATGAGTAAAAGAAGCACAGCTATTCCATAACAAGTGTTGACGCCAAGCACGTAAAATAGTCCTAGTAGTCCAACTATCATCTAAATTTGAAAATATTAGCGTGCTTCATACTATTCTCTGTAATTAACCATCAAAGGACAGTAAATGAAGTCTCGAAGCTGGAACCAACACAGCCTAACCCTTTGAACATCTGTGGTTGCTAAGTTGACAATTTCACCAGCAGAGTATCGAGATTTAGCAGCCGGAGATAGTTTCAACATCTATAGCAAAAAGTTATTTACAGGATTTTACAAGATTTTGGCAAATTTCAAATAGCCATAAATCTTTGTTTCCGAATCAATTTATATGGGTCTTTCCGTGGTTCAAAATTTTACTTATTTAGAAGCCGTCAACACAGACCACACACACATAGGCGTACCCAAGAGCCGCCTGTGGGGGGCATGGCTAGCGTGGATATAGCCCTCACCGCCCGTCACGATTTTCTAACCTTTTTTTAGTTTTTTAGCCTTATTTAGATTTGTTTACCCTTTTAAACCAACAACCGCCCCCCCCCCCCCGTCAGAAAAACCTGGGTACGCCTAAGTACAAACAAATCACAAGAAAGACCGAATAAAGATCATTTTAAAATTAAAGTACAATTTAGTCAGTTTTTGACGCTACTTGCATATAACCCTCCCCCCAATCAATTTTTTATTTAAATGTTTTAAAACACCCTATATCAACCACAAATCGCCTCAGGAGTTGAAAAAAGACATTATTTTTGAGTTCTGGTCAATAAAAAATTTAGTTTTGGGTTAAAAATTTAGACTTTTTATCTTTTAATCGACTTTTTATCTTAACATGGGACTTGGCAAATACAGCCTCTTAATGCATTTATGATCAAGAATCTTGCTCGGAATCATGTCTAAGGTAAGTGACTGCTCGCAGCTCTAACCAACCAAGCCCCCTATTAAGGTATTCTACCTCGTTTTGGTCACTGGAGCTGGGCAAAAAGTACCTCTAAATTCACTTTTGTTCAAGAGTCTTGCTCGGAATTTTGTCTAAGGTAAGTGAGTGCGCGCATCTCTAACCTACCAAGCCCCGGGCGCAGGGGCTTATATGCAAGTAGCACTAATTTTTTTTCTCAAAAAGTGCTATTTGATACCTATTTTATTTATTGATTTTTGAGCCCCAAAAATAATTATTTTTATAAAATTGTAAAGATTTTAGGTTTCAATAAAGTAAAAGTCTTTCATGAAGCACATTTACGTGATCTGGTTATGCAATCGAACCTCGATTTAATGAAACTTTCAACTTGACGAACACTTGAACTTGATTTGGTTGGGTTTTCTCATAAGCTAACGAATACCCTCGATTCAGAGAACATTTTTCCCGGCCTCGGAGGGTTGTGAAATCGAGATTTGACTGTATACGAAGAAAATTGTCTAGCCAAACTAGGTTGTGTTTACGGAACTTAGTAATTTTGTCGGAAAAAAAATATTAGTAGCTGGCCGAAAATCTTGTTCCACCTTGTGCTTATAATTTACAAGACTTAATAAGACTTGCCTTGTCGAAAATAGCAATGATCAAAATCAAGCGGACATTCAAGTAAGAGATAAATGACATCACATCTCTCCTAGCATACAAAGTTTTGTTGAATAAGTCCATGGCAAACAAACAGCAAAGTGCCGAAATGGAACACCACAATGGATAGCTGTTTTCCACTGACACCACAATCATGCTGAAACAATTGTGTACAGAAGAATTTTTAAAAACATAACCAACGTCAAAAAAACTGAGAGACCAAATCGGAAGAGGACCAAAAAGGGCGCAACAAGACAAGATACCAGCAGTGGTCTCCAAGTACACAACATAATCCTCCAAATAAAAATCCTCATTTTAATAAGGGCTTCCGGGCTTCTATTTCGACCTGTGGCCAGAAATTTATCTCGCAAGAATTCGGCTTGATTCCTGTGGAGTAGTTAGAATTAAAGTAAGCAATTTATTTGTTTAACTTTTTAAATTACTCCTTTTCTAGTGCCCAAAGCTCGTCAAAGTCCACAGTTGCTTTGAGACCTTTCCAAATCATTTTTGAGGCATACCAATAGAGTAAAGAAGAGATTGCAGAGCTAGTTGACTCTGGACTTTCTGGCTAGCAAGTTGAACCAATTATATTATAAAAGAATATATGGCATAACACTACCTTGGTGCCAAGTCGTTCATATGTGGTGGAGTGCCTATCTGCTCGCACAACAACACAAACATTAGACAAGAGCACAAGAGGTATCCAAAAAAGGTCACATCGGTTACTTTGAGCAAATTGTCACTAGGCTGTAAGAAATATGATGTCTAAGGTTGATGAGAAAGTGTCTTGCCTTGGTGAAAATGTTATGAAACACAATTAGTCCTTCAGGTATCAGAGCCAGAAGTTTTAGACACCAACAAATGTGCAGAAGCCCATTGCTGCAATAATCAACAAATTTTAGCAGTCAAGAAATGTTTTGCAAATACCTGATGACACCAGCTCTAATACACAAAGCATAGCTCAGCAGACAACAGACCTACAAAAAATTTTAAAAATCAAACTTGATTCCTCCGACCGATTTTCACATCACAGTTAATCTTCAACTTTACAGCACCGCCTCAAGTTCATTCCTGCCTCGTGTCCAACACTTTTTTACGGACGAGACTTTTTTCTGCCCGCTTCTGGCTTCTTTCTGCCCGCCCTTTTGAAAATGATCAAAGATAATCCCAATTTATGATAATTTTTTCATTCTGTACTGCACCAGTATAGAAAATTTCCTAAGGAATCCGAATTTATTCATAGAATTTTCAAAAAGCTCTTTACTGCTGAGATATGACCATTTATTGCATGCAAGAGATTTTTTCGCCTAAATTCGGCAAAATGGCTGAAACTAGACAGCTAAGAGCTTTTTAGAAATTCTGTAAACAAATTCGGATTCTATAGGAAATTTGTATACTAGTGCTGCTAAGAACAAAAAAATTATCACAAATTGGGGTTATTTTTGATCATTTTCAAAAAAGCGGGCAGAAAGAAGTAAAAACGGGCAGAAAAAAGCCAGAAGCGGCAGAAAAAAGATTTATCCTTTTTTACCTTACTTTTAAAGTCTCTTGCCAAATGTGATTAGGCAGTCTTTTCCGAAATGTCGCAAGGATTTGATTTTGCCAATCGTTTTTTTTCAAAATCTGGCGATTTACTTTTTACGGCACCTTTTTAAAAAAAAAAGATGCCGTAAAATTGAACACCGCGGATCTTAATGGTAAAATTGCAAGATTTTGAAAAAGCTATAGGCGAAATCTAAATCCTTGTGATACTTTGAACTAGGCTTGCTAATCACGATTGTAGAAGACTTTAAAAATCGGGAAAAGAAAAAGTTTCAGACCCAAGGCGGGAACGAACTTAAGGAGTTGCCATAAAATCGAGACTCGACTGTGTAACAAGATGACTGCAATTTTAATATTTTCTAAAACCTCTCTTCACGTAATTTTGGACTGTTTTACTTTTTCTGGCCACATGTCAGCAAGGTTTGAGAGAAACAATGAGATTTCTTTTCATTGCTCCCGAAACTTATTAGCGAAAAACGATTACCGTATCTTCTCTAATTAGGCGCCCCTAATATGGTGGCCTTCTCTACTTTGCGAACTTATATCTCAGCATAGAGAATGTTTTTAGCAAGACGGTTTTTTTGCATTTTCTTAACTCCAATGAGCTCTAACAATCCCGCTTCTTGGATTTTGGATCTTCACCCAAAAATCTTGAGATCGACCTCAAAATTTTTCAATTTTGGTCATCCAAAAATGAGGCGGTTGGCCGTCTTACTAAAAAAAATACGGTATCCCAAATTTAAAAAAAAATTACTGCGAACAAAATGTTGAGGTGGCATTCACTCTGATTTCTTTGAAGTAATCATGATCATCAATTAGCATAAACGCGTACACAATATGGAATATAGAGATCAAACAGTGCAGGATACATAACCCCTGAAACTTCGGTAATTTAATAAATTTTTTAAATTTTCATATTTCATAAACTTACAAGCTTAGAAATAACTAGTGTAGAAATTGCTAATGAAGAAGTTTGGTTGGCATAAAGTCGGTTGTAGATTAAAAGAAAAATGGCACATATAGGAGCAAATATCGCAGCAGGAAGAAAAGGAATGACTACTTGTTGAAAACAGGGGGAAATGGCACTGTATATAGATGTGTTTTGATAAATAGGGATCTAAAATTTGCATTTGTATCCAAAACAAAAATAAAAAAGGCAGTTTCTTACTATAACTGGGCTTGAGCACAACAAATCATGCATATTTGCACCCACTAGAACATTAGTGTTAGTGGCCAAAAATACATGCCGAGCACTACACTGCTGGAATAAAGGTTATGTAAAATCTTAAAAGTTCTTTATTATTTTTAGGTTGAATTTTCATATTAGTGCTTATTATTGAATTGTACGAAAAGTGTTCCCTTTTTCATTTTTTTATAACAACATAATAACAACATCCAAGTTCCACTTCTTTCTTGAGTTTGTTTTGATGATCTTTATTTTAATAATTAGTTGAGACAGGAAAATGTTTAGATAATTTTGCTTGCAGCTAGACCACTATTGACTCAAAAACTGTTTTGAGGGCCTTACAAGGAAACCCGGCAAACTGTGTAATTTAGGAAGCAAAACCTATTAATCCTGTCTTGTAGAGCATAGTCGATTCCCTGATTGTAGCTGGAAGTATTTTTATAAATTCCATAAATCGAGAGTTTTGAGCAAGAGAAACTTGCAAAAATGCCTTGGTCCCCCCATTTTCAGTTTTACAGGATGTTTCACGAATTGTCGGACTTTTGTTTTGCTGATAATTTAATCTAGCTTTAATTTAACCTATCGTTTTTTTAAGATCCACTCAATTTTTAATGTCGAAAAAAACGAGTTCTACTGGTACCCCCTATAGTTTGAGCTCTGTGTGTAAGTGGCCTTTAGATGGGCAAGGCATTTTCGCATTTTTCTTTAATCAAAATTATCAATTTTTCGATATACAGTCGACGCTCTTTTATTGCGTCCCCCTAAAAAGTTCGTTCCCACCTCGGGTCCGACAATTTTTTAGCTCAATTTTGAAGTTTTTTTCACAACTGATTTGTCAGTCTGGTCGTAATATCGCAAGGATTCCGATTTTGCCGGTCGATTCTTGGAAACATGATAATTTTGTCATTTAGACCCGCAACGCTCTTCATTGCGTCGCCTTTTTGGGATTAAGGCGACGCAATGGAGAGCGTTGCGGGTCTAAATGACAAAATTATCATGTTTCCGAGAAACGACCGGCAAAATCGGAATCCTTGCGATATTTACGACCAGACTGACGAATCAGTTGTGAAAAAAACTTCGAAATTGAGCTAAAAAAAGTGTCGGGCCCGAGGTGGGAACGAACTTTTTGGGGGACGCAATGGAGAGCGTCGACTGTATCGGAAAAACCTTCCGGTTGCAATAAATAAAAAAAACTATGCTCTCCAAGATGGAATCAACAGATTTTGTTTATTCAGTTATACCAGGCTTCAGATGTCCTTTTTTATAAGATTTGTAATTATCTGGTCATTCTAAACCTTAGTCATTTTAGTCAAAATCTTATTTTTTAGCAGCAAAAGAGCAATAACCACTGGATAAAATACCGTATTTCCTGTAATAAGGCGGCACGCTCTAATAAGGCGGCACCCCCACTTCGAGGATCTATATCTCGGAGCAGAGTAAATATTTTGCTTATCTGTTTGTTGCGTTTTCTTAACTCTCATGAGTTCTACCGATTCCAATTTTAGATTTTGGTTGAGCACCCAAAATCTCGAGATTGAATTCAAATTTTGGATTTTCGGGGGTTTGAAAAATAAGGCGGCATGCCGCCTTATTACAGGAAATACGGTAGCTGATTTTGGAAAAATACCCCGAAATGTTCTTTTTTTGAAAATAATCTGGGAGCCCTGAATAATACAGTTTGCGGGGTTTCCTCGTTAGTCCCTAAAACTCTAAAGCCTGTTTGTTGATGGTTCTTTCAAAATAATTTTTTTAACTAGGCTCATCAAGGGATTTCGCTCCTTTAGCAAAAAATCATGAAAAAATATCAAATACTATCTTTATGCTAGTGAAGTTAATATTGAATCAAAACTTACTGGACTAAAATACTAGAATTAACTATTAATTAATTAATTTAACTACTAATTAATTATTTCTCTGTTAATGGCATGTGAAATTTGAAAGGATACATATATTTAGAGACAAGAATATGGTTGCAGAAAGGCTAATCTCTCGGCACATTTCTCTACAAAAAAAGCTTTTTAGACTTTTAGTGAGTGTGTAATAGCCTGTTTGTATAATTTTCTCTTTTTAACTGGAGGATGATTAGATGAGCCTTCACTTTTGTTTAAAACACACAAAACTGTTTGTGAAACTTTTAAAACAACAAAAGAAGATACTGTAAAGAATCTCAGTCTGTCTTTACACAGTGTTATATTTGAAAATATTTTGGCCCTAGCTTTTCTGCTAATTATTTCGAAGTAGGGCAATTTTTTGTCAACGAAAATAATTTCAAACCAAATGGGCAACTATTCAGCCAGACGTGGTAACTTTGAAGATTTTTTTGAAAAAACTGTAATTTAACGTTTCAACTCAATTTTTTTACGTTTTAATTTAAATGACTCTCATAAACAAAATTGAATAAAAATTTTCTTATATAAAACGTTTTAGAAATTTGTATTTTTTTAATATAGTAAGGCGACTTTATAAGGCTTATACACAAAGTGATTTTTGAACATATATTCTTTAAAAAAAGCTACTGCAATATACCATCCCCAATAATTTTCGGAAGGTACCTTGAAAGGCATGTCCACGCTAATAAGAGTAGTGCCCGGTAATTCGAAATTCCTCGCCTAATCATTCAACTTCTGTACGAATTTTTCAACCTTGTTTTAACAAAACTACCGTATTTCCTCTAATATCCCACTTTTTAGATTTCGGTTGAGCACCCGAAATTTTTCAGATTTTCGGGGTTTGAAAAAGCGCGCATGCGCGCTTATTAGAGGAAATACGGTATAACTAAAATCAAATTCTAGGCCTTGTTTTGTTAGAAACCAAGTTGAAAAATCCGTACAAATGTTCAATGATTAGAAGATTTTTTTGAATTCCCGTGCACCACCTCTTGTTAGTGCGGGCATGCCCCTTTAAATTGCTATTTTTCAATTTTTTATATAAAGCGCGTATTAGTAATGGATAGGCCTTGAGACTAACCCAAGCCTGAGGCAAAGTCTAAGCCTAAATTATTGGATGAGTATATTCGACTAGCGCTTTTAATGGGGGGGGGGGGCGGATTTGTGTAGCCCATTGATAGAGGTTCTGGGATATGCAAGGAGGGCTTGGGGCTAACAAAAAAGGACTTTGAATAAGATTCGAATTATTACTTATGATTTGATATTTCAAAACATTATTTTAAATACCTGCAATTTTGTTGTCAGTAGCTGTCACAGACCAAATAGTTGCAGCAAGACAAGAATGCAGCAAGACAAGACAAGATATGGAACAAAACAGAACGTCCTTTATTGTGAAATTCGACGGAGACTAACTTCCTTGAGTATGATTAGCGCACTAATGATAAAGTAATGATGTAATAGTGATCTAGAAATGTTCACAAAATAGCTGCGACCAGGAATGTATATGCAGCAGAATATATTGCTACATTGTTTGTTTAGCGTATGAAATGCTCCTAAAAATTATATTGGAGAAATATCTAATTTCGTAATAGACAAAAATACAAAATTTTCTCATTTTCAATACATTTGCAATAAGTGAGTCAATGGCCTTGGACTATAGAACATTTTAACATACTAAATATATTTTAATACCTAAGCGCTCTCCCAACTATAATTCTAGTGTATTGTATTAATTTTAAAGGTCTGAAAATTAGAATCAGTTATTATAAAGCGCCACTAGAGGTTTACACATTGCAAATATTCAATATGGACTAAAAATACTTATTTTTCTTGCTGGAGAAAGGCTCTCTAAATGCATTTTTGATCAAGAGTCTTGCTCGGAATTATGTCTAAGGTAAGTCTGTGGGTTGCAGTTCAGAATCCCCCCCCCACGGGGACTGATCAGGTGGAGGAGATAACTTCATATTCGTGTTCTCGACCCCGATTTCATGAGAAAGCGGCTGTTTTTTTGGTTCTGAAAAAAAAAATTTTTTCGAACCACAGGAGGGGGGGGTATCATGGTTTTTAGTCAAAATTTGAAAAATTTAAATTGCGCCTTTGAATTTAAAAGGAATAAGGGCTGTATTGGGAGGGGAAGGAATAAAAGGGGGCCACTTTTATGGCAGACATTATAAATTTGAATATCTATATTCTTCGACTGCCTCACCATTTTCAACTGGGCCGTGGCAAAAAAAGACTCTATATGCATTTTATGGTCAAGAGTACTTCTCGGAATCATGTCTAAGGTAAGTGTGTGCGCGCATCTCTAACTCTCAAGCCCCTGCGCCCCCTTCGGGGCGCAGGGGCTTGAGAGACCCCTTCGGGGCGCAGGGGCTTGGGGCTTGGAGTTGAGATGCGCACACCAACATATCTTAGACACAAATCACTCGAAAGTGACTCTGGATGCATGAAAAAGCATGCATACCAGAGTTTATTTATTCGGTAGGCCCCAGTATTCAAAACTATGTTCAACATCTTCTGTTAGTGGCCCTGTTGTATCAGTGGCCCCCTTTATTCCCTTCCCCTCCCAATACAGCCCTTATTCCCTTTTAAATTCACAAGGCGCCAATTTAAATTTTTCAAATTTGACTAAAAAACCATGACCCCCCTGTGGTTCGAAAAAAAATTTTTTCCTCAGAACCAAAAAACAGCCGGCTTCTCATGAAATCGGGGTCGAGAAACACGAATATGAAGTTATCTCCTCCACCTGATCAGTCCCGTGGGGGGATTCTGAACTCATCAGTCTGTGCGCGCATCTCTAACCAACAAAGCCCCGAAGGGGGCGCAGGGCGGCTTGGTTGATTGAGTTGAGATGCGCACACACACATACCTGAGACACAAATCACTCGAAAATGACTTTAGATGCATAAAAACATATGCATACCCGAGTTTTTAATGCGCAGGCCCAGAAACTAAAAACCTGTTCAAAATCTATCATTTTCGACTAGATTTGTTTAAAAAAATAAAAATTTGGTGAAAAATACCCGAAAAAGACCATCTACCCGAGGGGCGGGTCGCAATTTTTTTGAAAAATTTAATTTTTCTTATTTAGAAAGCGTTTATAAATGCTTCTTATATCTTTTGTGCAGAAAAAATAAGTTCGGGGTGATTTTAGGTCACTTTCAAAAAATGCGAGTATGGGGGGGGGGAACCGTATAGTACCAACATCTGACACGGAAGTGCACGACCCGACGTGGCCTATTGAAGAACCTATATACCGAAAGATAGCCCTAGTCTTGCTGATTACGAAATCGCTCGCAGAATCTGCTATGGACATCTACACCAAAATATTGATCTTCGAAAATTGTAAATTCTGGCATCTAGGATATATAACTGACTAACATAACATTCAAACATGTCAGCAATGGTACAGTTGAAACACTATCTGTCCCCTTTTGAATGTCACAGTTCGACTCCCAGCTGTGCATTATTTAATCTTTATTTTTTCGTAAAATTTTGATTTGTAAACAACATCTTAACAATGACAGTGTTGTTCACAACAAAATGATCAAAACAGAGATATTGTTCGCAAACGAGCAACGAATGGGACTAACGCCTGCACAATTTGGCTCTCGGCAAGTCTGACCAAGATTCACGGACTCTTACGTAAAAAGCCATTATATATCCTGTAAAGGAACATATTCGAAACAAACCAGCAAGAAAATAAACGAAAAAATAAAAAATTAAAAAGTGCACCGCTGGAGTCGAACCTGAGACATTATAAAGGGGACAGATACCGGGTGCGCAAAAGTTCGTCCGGAAAATAGAAATCAATTTTTATACAATTTTTTAAGCTTTAATAATTTTTGTTTATATATCATTTTAAAGCCCTATTCTTCCTCTTTCTAATGGTATATCAAACGTTTATTTCATTCAATAAATGACCACCATTTGCATCAATACATAACTTGATTCTTTTAGGAAATTGTCCATGGCATCTTGAATCATCTTCTGCGGAATTGCATCCCATTCTTTCACAAGGAAGCATTCAGCGCAGCAATTGTCTTGTGAAGCTTGGAGCAGGCCTTTGACTGAAGATACGGCCATACGAAAAAATCCATCACATTCAGGTCCGGCGAGTTGGTGGCCAGTCTCCAATTGGTTTCTAGTCTGGGTCAACTTTGATGAAATCAGGAAAGTTCTCAGCAATCCAGTTCTGTGTGTCGTAAGCTTTGTGTGAAGATAAAATGAAAGAGAATAATCAGGGCTTTAAAATAGTACCACAGTAAGATAAAAAAGATAAGATAATATATAAGATATTCATGGAATAATTTTCCGGACGAACTTTTGCCCCACCCGGTAGTGTTTCCACTGTACCACTGCTGACATGTTTTATGTTATGTAAGTCAGTTATATATCCTAGATGCCAGAATTTACAATTTTCGAAGATCAATATTTCGGCGTAGATCGCTCCATAGCAGATTCTGTGAGCGGGTCCGTAATCAGCAAGACTAGGGCTATCTTTCGGTATATAAGGTTCTTCAATAGGCCACGGTCGGGTCGTGAACTTCCCATGTGAGATAAGAGAACAGAATATATGAAAAAAGGGATGTGAAATTAAGTAGTAGTCGATGTAAAAAAAAGCCGTAAAATCCACACCCTTTAATTAATCTTTATTCAAGAATCTATTTGAAAACTTGAGCTACAAGACGAAATTTTTTCTTATATCCAGCGATTGTTTTTCTTTTAGTTAAGCCGAAAATTAGGTAGCCCCAATCAATGCATAAAAAATCAATTTCTTGCTGTTTTCTTCACGGGAAATAAGAGCAAAGAAGTATAGGTTGCGAAGATAAACAAAATGTTCAAAGACGCAATAAATTACAACGGAACAAATATACTCTAAAAAATTAGACTTGCTAATCGCTAGTCAGTGAAAAGAATAAAAGTATGATTGTTAGCAGTAGGGTTCACATTTTGCTTTTTGTCTGGCTCTGCTTTTTGTATTGGTTTCTGTCTAGAAAGAGAAAATAGCAGCTAGCCAAATGATTGTCTTTTATTTACACTAATGTGTGTTTCACGTGGATTTAGCGAAAAAAAAAAGGTGTAAGATATTATCATATTAAGTATTTTAAAACAACACTTAAGAAAACGATGTCGTTTTAAAAGTTTACTTGAGTTTAAAAACAAATTTGAATAGACACAAAACATGGCACTTTTGCACTTCGAGGGGGGGGGGGGATGGAGGTGGCGGTGGTGGGTCGCATTTTATATGATTTGAGAAAACTGTTTAAACATCTTTTAAGCAACTTCTTTACGCTCAAAATGATTTTTAAAGCTATTTTCTGACACTTTCCGGGCACAAAAAACCGATTTTTTGGAAATTTTTTTTTGACCAAATTTTAAGTTTTTGCCTTTGGGACCAAGACGAATCAAGATTTTTGTCGATTTCTGTTGAAAATTTTTTTCTTTCAATGTAGTTTTTATACAGGAAAGTGTCATAAAATAGCTTCTTTATCATTTTTAGAGTGAAAAACTTAATTAAGAGATGTTTAAACCCTTTTTTCAAATCAATATAAAATGCGCCCCCGAAGTGCATAAGTACCCAAAACACAACAAAAATTGTTTTCTCAGAGTATCAAAAGTGCAAAGATCGTTTTGCATTCACATTTTGTTCACAATTTGTGCAGACTGGAATTAAAAGTTGGAGCGGAACATCAATATTAGAAATATTTGTTAAACTCCTGAAAAATAGAGGCGTCATAGAAAATATGTCAATCTTACTCTAATAACTTTTTACAAATAAAGTAACAATGTAGCCGGTATATGTATTTTAAAATATGATTATCCAGCTATATCTTGTTAACAACCCGATAAAAGTCGCATTGAAAACATCAATCTTGCAATGCAAATTTTGTTTAAAAATGCCTTGAAGTTGAAAAAATATATATAACCGACGGATCGAAAAATAAAATACCGTATTTCTTCTAACAACTTCCGGGTCTAAGGATTTAAAATCGTGTTCTTGGCATTATGTTTTTGACCCACTTTTGAAGACTGATCTCAGGCAACTAACCACCCACTTTGTAGCCACTGAGATGAGCTACAAAATGGTGCTAAGTTGCTCGAGAGCAGTCTTCAAAAATTGGGTCAAAAACACAATGCCAAGAACACAATTTAAAATCCTAAGACCCGGGAGTTAGTAGAAGAAATACGGTTATATAATATATTAAGGTAAATAAAAGATTAACACATTATCTATGACACCCTAATTTTGAGGTCATTTTTTGAAAAAGTTCAGCAATTCAATATTTATATAAGAAATCTTGTTTGATCCACTGCTACTGTTTGTATCGCAACACCGGTTTATTAAAAAAACTGACTCCGAAATGATATTTAAAGTTAGCATATTAAACCCCTCTCTAAAGAGTATGATTTTCTCTGACCGAAAATTGGTTAGAGAACTCATACTCTTTCGGGAGTTGGGTGCACTTGGCTTTTACGGAAATAATAATTGTACTTTTTTGTACCTAGACTATTGTCACTGTGGAATCTTGCACTCAATAACGCTTTAGCCTTTTGACAAAGTGAAATGTACAAAACTCGTACAAAAATTTTGTACTGTTTTTGTACGCTTTTGCACATTTGGCTAGCACTTTGATTTTGCTGTATTTTTATTATCAGAAGTTTTTTGCTGTTAATCATTATGGATTTTCGAAAACATATTGCGGAATGGCTAGTTTGGCAGTTTTTTGGCTGAATTAACACCTAATAGTGAAAAAGGTATTGATTTTTGCAAAATTAAACGGATATTACATTTCAGGTTGTTATTTAGGTCGTTTATAATCCGAGCATGCACGCAACAGCCGTTTGTACAAACAAGACATCGTCATTCAATTTTTTTTGCAAAAATTTCCTCACCATACTTGCTTGATGTGAAACGCTCATCTTTTCACAAGTACGCATTGAGCTTTTAATGAAGAAAATTTTCTCAATTCCCAAATAAATTAATTTTGTTGAAAAAGGTAAAAATCTGATATAGGTATAAGATTACTATTTTAATCTCTTTTCACATGCGAGCCTATCTGGTACTAACAGAATGCCATAGCCAAATAATATAATTTATTTAAAACTAATTTTTTCTGAATCTCACGAATTTGATAATACAGTCGAACCTCTCTATAGTGTACACCCCAAAGTTCGTTCCCGCCTAGGGTCCGACACTTTTTTTAGCTCGATTTTCAATTTTTTTTGCTGATTCTTTTTTCACAGTCTGGCCGCAAATATCGTAAGGATTCCGATTTTGCCGATCGTTTTTCATTTGTCTATATATTTTTTCTCTAAAAAAGCAAAACCTCCATATAGTGTACACCACTTTGAAAATAAGATGTACACTATTGGAGGTTTTTGCTTTTTTAGAGAAAAAATATATAGACAAATGAAAAACGATCGGCAAAATCGGAATCCTTACGATATTTGCGGCCAGACTGTGAAAAAAGAATCAGCAAAAAAAAATTGAAAATCGAGCTAAAAAAAGTGTCGGACCCTAGCGGGAACGAACTTTTGGGGTGTACACTATAGAGAGGTTCGACTGTATTCGAACAAGATATAGCAGTAAACAAGATATAGCTGTAAAATAACATTTTATACCTCAATACAACAATTATACCTCATCTAAGTAATAAACTAACTTTTTTCGAAATAATAAAATCGGCTCTATATCTGTTCGCGAACTGTCTAGTCAAAGTCGGCGGAAGACGGGCCGGGACCGGAGAAGTCGCAGTCATTTTGGCCCACAGCGTGTTAAAATCGAAAAAGTGCAAGTGCTCCCGTCGAGACGAACAATGTATATTTTGTGTTCAGTTAAAGCTGAATTCACAATAAAAGACGGTATCATTTTCTGCTAACTTTACAGCGAAAAGGTAGCTAGATGTATCGAGCAGGTCTGCCAGGCCTAGGGTACCAAATTTGACAAATAAAATCTTTTTCGAATTTTGCTCTATCATGGTATTTTTCATCTTTGGAATAGCAAAAATGTAAGCCTAGACTCGTGGCTAAAAATTTAAAAAAAATTGTGCAAAAAAATCGGCAAACTTCAGAAAAACCATATTTCAAAAGACCTGCCGAAACCGGACCAAATTTCCAGGTTGGTGGTAGATTCCCAAGTAAGCATTCTCAATAGGCTTTTTGCTGTTTAAAATATCCGATAATTTGAAAAATAGCGAAAAAAGTGAATTTTTTCTAGAGATGGAAAACGACGTGCGGACGGGATACCGAGACGGATTTCGGCCGAAATTTTTGCGGACGGGATTGCGAGGTACCAAAAATTTGAGGCGGGATCCGCACCCTACGTGCGGGATTTTTTTAATATGCGGGAAAACACGCATACCGTATTTTCTCTATTAAACGCCCCGGGGCGTTTATTTTTCAACCCTTAAAAAATCGGAAAAAAATTATTTCGATTTTGAGATTTTCGGGTGCTCAACCGAAATCTGAAAAGTGGAATTAGGTAAACTCGCGCTAATTGAGAAAATGCAAGAAACAGATTTGCAAAATTATTTTTTGGGCTGAGATATAGGTCACTGAAGGGGGGCGTTTATTAGAGAGGGGGCGTTTATTGAAGAGAAGGCGTTTAATAGAGAAAATACGGTATAACTTTTATTGATATATCCACCCGTATACAACATACACCCATATACAGCATTTTTTCTACCATCTCGCCGATTGTCTTAAAATTGTGGCTTCCTGAAAACGGTTAAACGCAGAGGATAAATTTAAGAAGCTTCCATTCTTTGCTGCTCGCATGTACAGTGAGACTAAACAGAAGTATGCGAACAAATAAAGCGGCCAAACCGGCGGGGGATTTATTCGACAGACGGAATTTTAGCAATTTTTTAGCAATTTTATAATTTTTTTTTCAAAACTAAAAAATTTTTCAGCATTTTCAGCATCCGGTATTTTCCGTTCTTTATTTTGCTTGTTAAATCGATTGTGACAAAACCGTGATCAATTTCCCAACTTTTTTCACATAAATCAAAAAATTTTTGTTTGCTCAAATCGGAGCATAGATCTCGATAAATAAAGTTTAAATCCGATCGTTTCAGATCAAAAAGAATGAAAAAGTTGGCGTTTTCTCGAATCGTATTTTTTGGTAATTTTATATAGCTTTGTGATATGTAAAATGAATCGATGTTATTATGTCGACCGCGGTATAAAACGATTCGATTTTACTTTGATTTTCTTCCAAAATGTCATCAAAAATAATCAAAGTTTTCACTTTCGAATCGATTTCGGTCGGATCTGGTACATCTTTCGGGTCACTAAAACATTCGATTTTGATAACTTTTTCATTTTTTTCCGTTTTCTCGACTATAAATTTTCGTTCCACAATACAATTCAAAATCTGTTTTTTCGACAAATTATGACGAAAACCTTCGATCATAATTTTGTATAACGGCTGATGAAGCGATTTTGAAAATATAATCAGATTATCATAGTCGAGATAATCAGAATCACTGAACTTATTAAGCAATAAATTGAATAATAAGTTCGTTTTTCCACAACCGGATTTATCGATAATACAATCTCGAATCGATTTTGGTAAGATTCGGAGTTTTCGCGCTCATTATAAGCGTTTTTAATTGTTAAGTCCAAATCTCGGTCATTTACATAGCGATATTTTTCAGCTATATAAATAATCGAGATGGCATCATACTGTATTGAATGTCGAAGTAAAACGAATAGTATTGTCGAACTTGTGTCAAAAAACAATCGAAAAATGACACTAGGAAACTGTGTCATTTATGACACTAAAAAGTGTCAATTTTTTTAAGTTTAAATACAGTTGGCGAAAAAACACATGAAAAAATCTCGAAAAGACATATTACGACCGAAAAACCGGGTTTTCCGGTAAAAACGATTTGGGTCGAAAAACCGGTATTTCACAAAGTGAAATATCCGAATTTTTACATAAACAAGATACATACACAAAACATAAACCAATTTTAAAAATTTTAAAAGAATGCGAGTATATGTCGACTTTGTCGACCAACAATGGCAAGCGGATTTAGCCTTTTTGCTAAAATATTCTAAAGAAAATTCCGGCTATAAATATTTTTTGACGGTAATCGACTGTTTTTCGAAATTCGCTCGGGCTTTTCCACTTAAAAATAAAAAACCGGAAGGTATAATCGCTGCTTTTGAAGAAATTTTTCAAAAAAGTGGTCGAAAACCAGAAAAACTCCAAGTCGACGAGGGCAAAGAATTTATGGGAAAGTTTACTGAATTTTGCAATAAAAATAAATAAATAAGTTAAGTACCCAAATCGTGATATCAAAGCGTGTATCGCCAAACGATTTAATCGAACTATCGAAGAAAAAATTGAAAAAGTTATGACGGAAAACGACAATAATATTTGGATTTCGACTTTGCCCGATTTGATGAAAAATTATAATAATTCGTATCATAGCTCGATAAAAATGACTCCTGTCGAGGCGAGCAATGTCGAAAACCAAAAATTAGTTTATTCGAATTTATACCCGGAAAAGGTCGAAAAGGTCATAAAAATAAGATATAAAGTCGGCGATTTAGTTCGCGGAAAATTAAACAAAAAAACTTTCGACAAAGCTATGAACAAAATTTTTCCGACCAAATATATACAATTAGTAAGGTTTTCGACACTGAACCGACCACATATCAAATTAAAAATAGTGAAAATCAGATTGTGAAAAGTAAATATTATGAACAAGAATTAGTATCTTATAATCCAACAATTTCAACCTGATTTTCAGAAAATTTTCGAATGTCAAAATTGGCTGTTTTGAGTTGTAAAAAAAAGAAATGAAAAAATTTTGGTCTATAAATGACAGTTTTTACACTAAATTTACAATCTAACAAAAATGTTATCGAGTATTCACTACCTTATGATTTTTTTCGAAAAAAATATGAAATCGGAGTCGTTAAAATTGATGGACTTTTAAAACTAATGACAATTAAAAAAAAATTGATAAAAATTCAAATTTTGTAACTGAAAAACCGAATATTTTAGTAAAATGCGATTTAATTGATGACTCATATGTCAATTCAAAAAAATTAGACTCGATTTTCCGTTTTAGATCGACCGAATATGTCGAAATCGAACCGAAAAATATCATATATCACCCGGTCGTAAAACGTCCAAATAAAATAATTATAAGCTTAGTTAATAAAAACGATGAACTAATCGACATAAAAACTATCCATTTGTATATCGAGTTACATATAAAAGAAGTAAAAAAATAATGCACCAAAATAGGTACTTTTAAAGTAAAATAAGCTAGATTAATAAGCTTTTTAATTTTTATCAATTTTAAGTTTGTCTAAAAAGTCCTTATTGGATTTTGACAGATTTTTTAATTTTTTTATTGATCTCGACACGATTTTCAGTATTTTTTATTTTTTCGACAGGGGTATCATTCGATAAGTCTTTTTGATCTAATTTTATTAATTGGATATTTTGAGCCTTTTTTTCATTTTTCACGGTGTAAGTTTGGGTATTTCCATCAAAAACGACTAAAGTCATTTATTAGTAAAATTATTTTATATAAATTTTTATTTTTCACTCGATTTCTAGCGATGTAAGGGATGGAAAGTCGGATAGTATGACTTTTTTTTTCCCGATTTTTGTTTAACAAGAACCGGGATTCACATTTTTGTTCAATAACAACTTCGCCAACTCCATTTGGAGTTTTTTTGTACACAATTTTCGACTCTTTTTTTTGCACTGTTTACTGAAAAAAGTGGCGATATAACGTAAAATAGTGCCCGGAATATGAAAATGTATATTAAAGTTACCCCTATGGTAACATAAATTCGCCAATATTTTAAGTAAAACGACTCGAGATAGTTCTCTAAATCGTCGATTATTTCATGCGGAATAGCTGAATTTTTGTCGATTTCTTCGAGTTCGATCCTGATTTTAGACAATTTTTTCATCTCGTCGAGCAAAGTTTCTTCAATATTAGTTTTTTTATCATCGAAAATATGCTCGCGGATAATCATTTTTTCATCTAATTTCAAGTCATAAGTCTTTTGAGTTTTAAAATATTTGGGGTTTGAAATATTGTCATTTTCGACTCGAATTTCATCGATTATGAAATTATCACGAAGATACCAAATTTTGTCGGTATGTTTTTGAATTTTTACCGAAATGTACCCCTTATAATCGTTTAATTCAGTAAATTGAATTAAATTATTATCAATTTCGGTGCAAAATTTAACTTCAATAACGCTTTCGTTGACGAACTTCGCGTCGATCGCTTCATATTTTAAAACTTTTTGTATAAATCTTCTCGGATTTTGGCGCAATAAGATTTCGAGAATCTCGTTGTGATCGTTAAACATATGGCAAAAAGACTTCATAAGATGTTTTAGGTGATTTTCGAAATTGTTTTCTAAAAATTGTAATTCGCCCGCATTTTGAAAAGTCGAAACTTTTTGATTTTCGCGTTTTTCACGAGGCGAACGGAGCGCATAACCTTGTGAAGTATATTGCAAATCTATACCACAGGATGTTTTGAATTTATTTTCTAAGTTTAGCGTGATTTGAAGGTCATTATTAACCCAAATATTGTCGCTAAAATATCCGCTCGATGTTCCGATCGATATGAATTTACAATTTTGGTCACTATTAGGTTTCCAAATCATAACTTCATTCGGTTCAACTTGACATTTTCCGTCTAAATAAGTACAATTTTTCATGTCGGCGAGGATATTTACCGGATGATTCTGACCATAATGCGCAAAAATTTTAGTTTCGACTATTATACAATTTTGTTTTAAATACCATTTTGATTTGAAAATACTCGAAAATCGATTAGGATACTCATTCGGCGCTCTATTTGTAGTGTGAAATGAGTGTTGCCCTTTTTTCAAATTTCCAAATTCACTGTTTTTAGTTTTAACCATTTCTTCGCACTCTTTTGGCGACAAAATTCGATTATTCAGTTCGTTTTCGACCAAATGTTCGTACCCCGAAATATCGGTATACAAAGAGACTTCGGAAACTAATTTTTTACACAAAAATCCTTCCGAGATATACTCTACGGTATTCGGCTTGAAAATTTCAAAATTTTTCAATCTAGTTTTATTATTGTGTATAAAGTTACACTTTGTCAGTTTCGGGAAGTAAAAATACTGTTTCGGTGAACTATTCGTACATACTAACGTTTGCGAGTACGCTTTTAAAATGAAAAACAGAAAAATAAAAATTGTTTGCATTTATGTAGTTAAAAATTTTGACTATATAAATGGAAGCAATTGACAAAATTTCAAAAATCGATGAGATCCCGGTTTTCGATAACTCGATACAGAAAGAAAATTTAATTTGTGTTTTTCCGACAAGTGGTTAGAATTTAGATGAAAACGGAAGTATAAAGTTTACGATCGAAACTTCCGACCAATATTTACTTCCATCTAAAAGTTTTTTGTACATGGAAGGTACAATTTCGAAGTCGGATAATAGTAAACTTACCGAAACTGACAATGTAACTTTAGTAAATAATGCACCTATGTTTTTGTTTGATCGTGCGATTTATGAGTTAAATGGTAGCGAAGTCGAAAATATCAAAGATCCGGGTCAAGCAACTTTAATAAAGGGAATTTTAACTTATTCGGCTAATTTAAGTAAACAAAATCGCTTTGGATGGATTTTAGATGGCGGTGGTTCGACCGAATATAAAATCGGAAAATATACCCACTTAAGAGATGGAAAACTTTCGTTTTGTATCCCGTTGGGTCATATTTTCGGATTTGCGGAATGTTATAAAAAGTCTATTTATGGGGTACAACATTCACTACTTTTGAATCGAAGTTCGAATAACAAAAATACTATATATTCGACCGATATAACTAAATTCGAAGCAAAATTTACAATTTCGAACTTAGTATGGGTTGTGCCGAAAATCGTTCCGAGTCTTGAAATGCAAAATAAACTAATGAATTTGTTTGAAAATAAACAAGTTTTTAGTTTACCCTATATTGCGCGGCAACTCGAGGATATTAACGTACCAGTTTCTTCAAGTGATTTTACTTGGAAACTAGGTACTAAATTCGAAAAAATCAAATTTTTTATAGTCGGATTTCAAAGTCACCGTGAAGATAATTTCAATAACGCAGCGCGTTTTGATCACTGTAATCTAGTAAAATTTATATCGAGCTAAATTCCGAGCGATATCCGTTCCAATCTATAAGTTGTAATTTCGGCAAATATAATTCGGGTTTACAATACGATTTTGCCAAAGATTTTAAAAATAGCTATTTTTCGACCTCGAAAGATTGTAATTTTATTGATGAAGACCTATTTTGTTCGTATTACCCGCTTTTTGTAGTCGACGTTTCAAAACAAAACGAAAAAATAAAAAGTTCGCGACCCGATATTACGATAAAGGCGAAATTTTCAAAAAATATACCGGTCGACACACGATGTTATTGCTTGATATTAAGCGAAAACATCGTGCAAATCGACGGTGATGGACTTAGAGTTAGCGTGAAAAAGTAAAAAATTAAAAATTTAAAAGATTTACAAATAGTACGATAAGATCATTTTTAACGGTTATATAAAAAATTTTAGCTTAAAAAAGCGAAAAACCTATTAAACTATAAAATATATTATTTTAAATAAAAAGGTCGACAATTTGATACCAAACTCGATTTTTATGTCGTGTACTGAATTTCTTGTCGAGACCAATATACAAATATTTTTCGCCTAATTTTATTATAATATTTATATGCTAATATTATTTTTTAATTGAATCAAATTTAAAAGTGGGTGGATTATTGTCCTAACTTTTTCGAAATTTTTTGTCTAAATTTGGTATAATTTTGAATTTTTTATTGTCAAATTTTAAAATTCGCTGATTTTTATGTTAAAAAGGGCTATAAAAAGAGGTATAATTTATGTTTGAAAGCGGGGGAAATTTTTGTCCTGTGAATTTTTGAAATGGGATGGTGTCAAAATTGGTAAAATTCTGCATTTTTGCCACCAAATTGGCAAATTTCCCGCTTCTTATGTAAAAAAGGCCCTTAAAAAGGGGTTTTTTAATTTTGGAGGAGGGAATATGGGCTGTCCTAGAAATAGTAATACTATACTACTTTAGCCAAAAGTCGTGCGGGACGGGACGGGGTCCCGTCCCGTTTCCGTCTTCAATTTTCCTGTTTTTCTTTTAATTTCAAAAACTCTGAAATTTGTCTGGAAGCCCGAATTTTTATATACCACAATCCCGATTCCAATTTTTTGGGTCTGAATCCCGATCCCGAAATCCCGCCAAAAATCTGACGACCTATTAATAATGTAATGTGAAAAATTTTATCAAATTACCTTTTTTATAAAAGAGCTGAATTTCGGAAAACTATTAATTATTTGAAGAAAAACAATTACAAATTTGCTAAGTTCCTGTATTGTTTTACACTTACAAATCAAAAATACAAAATACACTATTTCGATAAAAAAATACATTTTTCAGATAAATTAATTGCATCTGTATCTTTATTTTGATGATTATTTGCATGAAATTGCAAAATTAAGGCAGTTGCTGACAGCAAAGTAGTGCTGGAAATGATATTCATCGAATGCTGGATATTTTTTGGCCCTAGAAGTGGGTTTACTCTGGGGTTGGCGTTTCGGGTAACCGTTTTCGGTTTTTTAACCGAAAACCGGAAAATTTCCGGTTATCGGTTCGGGCCGGTTAAACGGAAATTTCGGTTTCCGCTTTCGGTTCGGGTAACCAAAACCGAAAATGTCGGTTAACCGCCAACCCTGGTCAACTCACTAAAATTGAGTAAAAATAGGGTGTGCACCCATGGGGATTTGAACCTGAGAGCTCAAAATATTCGCATTATGGTTCGTATCACGCCTCTCTTCAACTGTATAATAATTCTTGCTAAAAACAACAATACAAAGCGTAAAATAAGCAGATTTTCATTTATAAAATAGCTGCGAAAAAGTCTTTTACATGCAAAAAAGTCTTTTAGCTACACAAAAAAATGAGATTCAAAAAAAGCTTTTTAGATGCAAGGAAAAGCTTTGTACGCATAGAACAGCAATCGTATCTTGAAGATAACCATTAGCAGACAACTGTAGTACCATCATTTTGATTTGACTCTATTAGTTATTATAGTTTGAACTGTTGCTTCCTATAAAATTATTTTTTGTTACAATGTTTCAGTCTTAAGTTTTTTTATAATACTTAAAGGACCATAGCCATCGCCGACAATGAGAAGTAACGCGATTAAATGCCCTCGGGACACCACTTTTATCGCTAAAAAGTTTAGGTCTATTTAGGACTATTAGTTAACATAAATATCATAAACATGTATATTGTCAAGAAGACGTAGCCGCTGCTAGAAATCAAATCCACAATCAACTTTGTCCGACACCCCCGCTTTACCACTATGCTACTAAGGAACTTGAAACTGGTTGACTAATTTTATCTTACAAGCATGAGCCACCCCAATCGACAGAGAAACTTTTTCGAAATTTAATTCGAGAATTTCAGGTATACGAACTGAATAGGGTGTGGACCATTTTTGACTGAAAAGGCATCCAGTGGTACCAAAGAAAACATTTAAAAATTTTTGATTCCTGCACAGTAGATAATAAAAGTTGACACCATAATTATGCTAACTAAAACACATTTTAAATCAATCAAATGCAAAAATTTGACAAATGAGGCAACGAAAAATAAAAAAGCGGCCAGAGGGAGTCAAACTCGAGACGCTCGACCACACTGCACTCTTAAAGGGGCATGCTCGCCGCCGATGGGAATATTTCAAAAGGCGGGTACCAGTTCAATTCAAAAGTCAATTCAAAGTCAATTCAAACGGGGATAGCAAAAACGATGATGCAAAAACGGGGATGACAAAAACGGGATAGCAAAAAACGGGGGTGACCAAATGCAGCATTTGATGCGCAAAGTCAAGAAAGCCGCCGATGGAACCAAGCAATTGTGGAGATGCGCCGCTGGAGGATGCCATGGAACAGCCGCATCGACATTTGGATCAGCCGATAAATTGAAGGATAGGAAGCGCCATAATCTTTGCGTCCCAAGCCCGGTTGCAATCGCGGTAACCTTTTTTTTATACACTTGTTGTTTTTTTATGACAAACATTTGTCCCTTCAGATCAAAGAATGCCAGATGTGAAGAAGAAAGCCATGTTGGATATCGCCGTCAGCTTGTCATCCATCCTTACCGCTGCCTGTGGAACTGTGGAATCGGAAGGCACTACCGTGTTTTTTTTGAAGTGATTTTAGTATGTAAAAGCCCTATCTGGTTCTACATGAAATTCTGACTTTGGAAAGTCACTAAAATAGTTGACAAATGAAAAATTGGTAGAGGTTGAGCAATATAAAACTAACTAATCATCATTTTGGCTGGTTTCTTTTCATTTTGGTGGTCATTCGCTTAAATTCGCAAAATTGAAGCAGTTGCTGACAGCGAAGCAGTGTTGAAAATGGTTACAATCGATTTCTTAATGGCTTTTGGCCATAAGTCACAGTGAAATTACTAAAATGTACAGGGTGTGTCAAAATTACGTTAACGTTTAAGAAAAAATCGGGCAGCATAACACTGTAGCGGCCCGTTTATTGAGTTATATTGAGTTTGAAAATGTTAACGTAATTTTGAGAGACCCTATAGAGTAAAAAATAGGTTATGCACACACTGGGAGTCGAACATGAGAGTTCAAAATATTCGCATCTCGATGTGTACACCCCCCCCCCCCGTTCAACTTTATTTTTTGCTTTTCGTTAAAATATGTTATTTGTTCATTCCAATAAAGGTTATTTTTGTCATCCCCGTTTATGCATCCCCGTTTTGTAATCCTCGTTTTCGCATCCCCGTTTTTACGCTACTCCCTCTTAACCACTCGACTACCGGATCGCACATTCAATTGGTTGAGTATAAGAATTATATAGAATATATTGGGTTGTAACATAAGTTCTGTCGATTTTTGTTCATGAAGATTTTGTTTCAATGTAAAATATATCTACCATACTGTTATATGTCATTTTGTAGAAAAAATCTCCTATTTCATCGCTCTATTTCAGATTTCACAATTTCACAACAAAATGTTGATTTTTAGCCTTCAAGAAATGAGCTTCAAGTTAAAAAAATAATTATCTCCGACATCTTTAGAACTAGTCAAAAGTTCAGTCAATTGTTAGGCGCTGCAGCAACAACTTAGCACTATGTTGTAGCGCAGATTAAGAGCTTTAAAATGCGTTTTACAGAATGATTTTTGAAAATCTGAGTATTGAGATTTGACTGTTTTAGAAAAGCAAATTCTTCAAAAAATGACTGAAATCCGGAAAAAAAATTAAAAAAACTTGACTTTCAGTCATTTTTTTGAAGAATTTGCTTTTTTAAAAGCAAATCTCAATACTCAGATTTTCAAAAATCATTCTGTAAAACGCATTTTAAAGCTCTTAATCTGCGCTACAACATAGTGCTAAGTTGTTGCTGCAGCGCCTAACAATTGACTGAACTTTCGACTAGTTCTAAAGATGTCGGAGATAATTATTTTTTTAACTTGAAGCTCATTTCTTGAAGGCTAAAAATCAACATTTGTTGTGAAATTGTGAAATCTGAAATAGAGCGATGAAATAGGAGATTCTTTTATACAAAATGACATATAACAGTATGGTAGATATATTTTACATTGAAACAAAATCTTCTTGAACAAAAATCGACAGAACTTATGTTACAACCCAATAGTTATGGTCAACTTTCAAACGGTTAGTTTCCTTAAAAATGGAGCCGTCCGGAAAAAAAGATCTCTAAGTCAAATAAGGATTTTCGGAGCTCTATCGAATAGTATATAAGTTTTTTAAATGTCGCTCGGTCACTACCATAGTTCCCTTGTTAGTTATCTTCATTGCACAAACAATAATTTAAATCAGCAATATCAGACCCCATTTTCTACAGTTAAATTTTTCCTCGTTTCAACAAGTCCCGCATGCTTAGCCAATGAAGTAAACAATGAATCTGGATTGGAGAGAAGATTGTTTGGAGTGTCATATTCAACCACTTTTCCTGCATCCATAACCAATATTTTGTCGTAGTCAAGCACAGTGTTCAGTCTGTGAGCAATGGTTAGGATAGTGCAGCTGTTGAAATTTTCTCTGATTGACAGCTGAATAAGTCGGTCTGTTTCCGGGTCAATTGCAGCAGTTGCCTCATCCAATACCAGTACTTTGGTGGTGCGTATTCTAAGCAATGCTCTGGCTAAACACACTAACTGACGCTGACCAATACTAAAATAGTTGTTTGAGATCATTTTTCAAATAAAACATATAATAATAACCAAACCTTAAATTGTTTCCGCTCTCGGAAATCTCGTGCAGAAGTTTGTTCTCGAAAGCTAGTACAAATTCTTTTAAATAAGCCTTTTCAATAGCTGCATAAATCATGTCATCGCTATACTCATCGAAAGGATCCAAATTAGATCTTAGGGTTCCGCAAAACAGAACTGGATCCTTCAATAAAAAAATTTTAAACTTGTGTTTAGTCATTACATCAGCGAACCTGTGGAATGATAGTAAGAGCTTCTCGGAGGTCATGTAGCCCGATGCTACCTATGTCTACGTCATCTATTCGAATAGTTCCAGAAGCAGGCTCCACAATCCGTAAGAGTGCCAAGGTAAGAGAAGTTTTTCCTGCAAATTCAAAATAATATTTTCTGTTGAATTTAAATTCAAATCCCACCTGCTCCAGTTCTTCCTACAATGCCCACTTTCTCGCCTCCTTTGACCTCAAAGTTAAGATTTTGAAGCACCAAATCGGAGTCTGGTCTGTAGCGAAAGCAGAAATTTTCAAACAAAATTCTTCCTTTGCTTGGCCATCGCTCTGAAAGTGGTTTAGCAGGCTTGCGCCATTCTGCCTCAGGCTCATTGTTGATGTACTCCTGTACTCTCTCAATGCCTACTACCTGAACCTCCACTTCTCTCCAGCTGCGGGCTATCTCTCCCAGAAAGCCACTGAACTAAAACACAAAAAAACTTATTAACTTAATGTTTATTCGGTTATTGTGCCTACCGTGACTCCACTATTAATTACCAGAGCCAAAGAACCCAAAGAAAGTAACTGGGCATTGCCTAGTAAAATAGCCGTCAAAATGAAAATAAAAACAGCCAGATCTGTAAGTATGTCCATTCTTACTTGGATCCATCTTAATAAGAAATTTAGCAAAGTATTACAACTCCAGAGATGTTCACCTATTGGCAATGATCTCAACTAAAATACTCTCTGAAGCATAATTTGCTATTTTGCATGCTCGTTCTCCAAATTTCTGCACAACATTATAGGTGCGAATAGAGTCAGCACCCAAATAAGCATCTTGAACAAAAGAGCATGAAGTAGATGAAGATTTACAAGTCAATCGACGAAATTGAACTGAGCATCGATTGTAAAATTGCTAAATAAAAGCGAATATTTTTGGTTCTTTTCGGTTATCCAGGCACCTTTATTTTTTTCCCGTTTAAAGAATTATTTTGTGAAAGGCGAAAATCAAGGTACTCCGGATAATTAAAAAGAGCCATTTTTTATAATATTTTACAAAAAGGTGTTTTTCTTAAAAATTTCTAGTCTTAATAAGTGACAAAGCAAATCGCGGCCTTGGATGAGGCTTTGCTAGGCCACGATAGTTCATAATAAATGGCCCCTAGTGAAAAAAAACCTCGGTCTAAAGGAGGGGGAAAAGCTACTTAGGTTTGAAAAAGTGGCCTCGGTGGCGCAGTAAGTAAGAGTTTGCGTTTTTGGCCCAAATAGTGTTGCAGGTTCAATTCCACGTAGTGACATGTAATTTATTTTGGATTGTTTGACCAGTTTTAGAGATGATTAGACTTTTTTGACGCCAGACTCGTAATCAGCGACCCAAATTACCCCTAGAACTGGTCAAACACGCCAAAATAAATAGCATGCCACCACATCGGATCGAACCTGCAACACCATTCTGGGCCAAAGCCTGCTTACGCACTGCGCCATGGAAGCCGCTTTTTCAAACCTAAGTAGCTTTTCCGCCTCCTTTGAGGCGCATTCACAATGAGAAGTCTTAAGCTTGGTTAAAATTTTGGGCGAATTTTTTTAATTCAATCCACTCTGTTTTCAAATGAAGAATCTACCATCAAAAAGAAGGAGATGACAAGTATCGGCACTACAACCACAATTAAACCGGGATGACTATCATAATGGCTATTAAGCTGTTGAAAGCAGAGGCAAAGAGCACAAAGGTAAAACTGATGCTCCAGGGAACACCCTCGTCGATTCTGTCAATGTCATTGCTCAGCCTATTGATTATTCTGCCTAGTGGAGTTCTGTCAAAAAATGCCATAGGGGAACGGAATAGGGAATGTATCAGATTTTCATGGAATTTAATGCTGGCTTGGTAGGCTCCCTTTGCTAGAAATACGGCGGACAATCCAACAAAACAGCCTGAAATTTTTGAGTAAAAACTTTTACTTATTTTATGTGAATAGTTAAATAAGCGCTCACAATTTCCGAATCCAAAAAGTCCGTAGATGACCAAATTCCAAGTGGGACTGAGATGATAAGAAGTTCCATTCGTGATCTGCTGACTCTCGGATGACCATTTGGCTAGCCAGACGTTGGACATAGCCTCACATATACTACTGCCCATCATGGTAAGGAAAAAGCCTGCAGCCATCCACACCCCAAATGCTTTGGCATAGTCCAGATACACTTTGCGGGACACCTAAAGATAAATGTAAGCTGTTTCATAGTTTAAAAAATATCTACTTACAACTCCAATAGCCACTTCTTCATCTTCAATGAGGCGACCTGTGTTCATGGTTTCACTGATAGAATCAATATTGACAATCATAGTGGAGTTCGGCGAGTGGTAGAGATTGCTATCAGATGTGTGAGAATCTCTGCGAGATGCTCTGGAAACTTGCCGTCTGGCAGGGTTGGGGCAGTATAGGGTACGCTACAGTTTTTGATAGACGGGTACGAATCCAACGAACAAGACAGTTTTCAGCAAATCTTTGCATGTCGTCATTTACTGAGGTTAACTCATTGTGAACGCTGTCCAGTCCATTATCATTTTCAAGTTCTGAAAAAAAATTGAAACTGGGTATGTAAAAAAACTGGGTTCTTTTCGGCTATCTCGAACACCATAACTTTTTTCGTTATAGTTTGGCTATAACTAGTTTCCATCTTCAAATAAGCAATTTCTGACACTAATTTTATTTTGACAATTTTGATAAAATTTTGCTTATATTTTTGAAGTTTTTTGTACTAGCATATAGCCCTTCAAAGTTAGAAATGTACAAATTTAGGGGTTTGAAAAAATGACAGACTTTATTTAAACCCCAACTCTCTATATTTCTAATTTTTTTGCAGCAATGTTGGATAGCTTATTAGAAGGCCATTATCCAGCACATTATCCCAGTGCAAAAAATTTCAAAAATTCAAGTAAAACTTTAAGAGAAATGAATGTCAAAAAAATTAGTACCAGAAATCATTGATTTTAGTGTCAAAAATCATTTATTTGGATGCGAAAACTAATTTGAGCCCTATAATTAAAAAGGTTATTATGGTGATTACGACAAAAAAAACTTACAGAATGCTAAAAAAATCAGACAAAAACACAAAATTAGGATAATTTATATTAGAAAGTTGAAAAGATAAATTGTTAAATTTTTTCAAAGTAGAATGAAAATGAATGATGGGAGTCGAGATAACCGAAAAAAACCAAAATCTGAATAACCTCACCTCCATTTACCATGTGAAATTTCTGCCTATCCACTTGCTTTCGATGTACTCCCTCATGAGGTCGGCGAATGGACCCTCCGTTTTTTGGATCAACTCAGCATGAGTGCCAATCTCGTGAATTTTTCCTTCTCAAATTTTAATTTGAATTATGTTGTAGATTTTTAACTTAACAACATTACCATGCATGACAACAATCCTATCACAATCCTTCAGAAAAGCCAATGAATTGAGAGCGAACAATCTGGTAGTGTGTTCAGAAGACCTTTAGGTCCAATAACACGCTCAAAGATGTGTGCTGCAACATGACTGTCGACTGCAGAAAGGGTGTCGTCCAAGATGTACAGGTCAGCTTGTTGGTAGACAGCTCGAGCCAATGAAACTCTCGCCTTTTGACCACCAGACAAGTGATCCCTGAAAAGTGTGAAGTTTTATAGCACTTTTACTTTTTTGTGAGCCACAAAATTAACTTTTTCTCCAATTTCTGTGAGATCCCCTGCAGCAAATAATTTGAGGTCTTGAACCAAATCACATGCATCTATGGTCTTTTGATAGTAGGTCTGGTCAAAGTGCTTTTCAAACAAAATATTTCCTCTGAGAGTCTTGTTTTGGATCCATGGCTGTTGCGGCACATACCCAATAGAGTTGGCATATACGACAAATGTTCCACCATCGTCTATCTTATCCATTTCTCCTGTACAACATTATTATGTGTTTAGTGCCAACTTTTTGATAAATAGTAGTTACCAAAATGGCCGATAAAATAGACGATTTTCCACTTCCAACTCTGCCAACTATGCCAATCTCAAATTTGAAACTGTTATGTTTTCCGAATAAAAAATTAATTATTAGTACCAATTCTAATCTTTTGATGTCTAACGTAATATCTTGCAAATGTTTAGTGTAGCTTTCAGCTTTGACATCTTCCCATGTAAATGAGCATTTGGAGAGCCCAACTGAAATTATGAGATGTATGGAATTGGTTAAACATTACAAAAGAAATTACTGGCATCTTTCGGCAAGCTTTCATTAACTATTTGACGACAAATATGGCTGGGCTTTTGTTCCTCCTCATTAAGCAAGTTTAATATCCTCCTCGCACTCACAAATGCTTTGATGCAGTTGGTCATTAGCTGGGGAATTTGGTAGATGGCAAAGCGCAACATTATGAAGAACATAAGCGAAACAAAGGCGACTTCTGGTCTCAAAGGGTTTCCCTGGATTACAGTGTAGCCAAAGAAAGACACAAAAGTAGCCTGAATTAAGCTATTTTTAATATCCAGCTATTTTTGCTTACCAAAACAGGCCCAAATTGAAAAGACAGGGTGATCAGTCCATCCAGAATGAATATGATTTTCAAGGTATTAGTCTCTTTTCTTCTCACTTCTGATACCATTTTCTGCATAGACAGCTCCCAGGCATATAGCTTCAACACTTTCATTCCACTCAAAATATCATTGACCAGTTTTAGACGAGCATCTTTGTATTTCATTTGAACTTGCTTCAAATGGTTTAACTGGTTGCTTAATTTATTTTGAAAAATAGACAAAACCTCGTAATGAGCCATCCTTTTGGAAATGTAGAAGTTTATAGGCATGAGTAAAAGAAGCACAGCTATTCCATAACAAGTGTTGACGCCAATCATGTAAAACAGTCCTAGTAGTCCAACTATCATCTTAATTTTAAAAAATTATCATGTTTTATATTAATTTGTGTAATTAACCATCAAAGGACAGTAAATGAAGTCTCGCAGCTGGAACCAACACAGCCTAACTCTTTGAACATCTGTAGTTGCTAAGTTGACAATTTCACCAGCAGAGTATCGAGATTTAGCAGCCGGAGATAGTTTCAACATCTATAGCAAAAAGTTATTTACAGGGTTTACAAGATTTTGGCAAATTTCAAATAGCCATAAATCTTTGTTTCTGAATCAATTTATATTTAATTTATTTATTTAATTTTACTTATCCAGAAGCCGCCAACACAGACCACACACACATAGGCGTACTGTAACTGTAACGCATCCTAACTGTAATGCATTCTAAATGCATTTTTGATCGAGAGTCTTTCTCGGAATTACGTCTAAGGTAAGTGAGTACCCAAGAGGGGGAGGGCATGGCTAGAGGGATATAGCCACCACCCCGTCACGATTTTTTTTAACCTTTTTTAGTTTTAGCCTTATTTAGCTTTTTTACCCTTTTAAACCAACATCCGCCCCCCCCCTTCTCCCGTCAGAAAAACCTGGGTACCCCTATGCACAAACAAATCACAGGAAAGACCGAATAAAGATCATGTCTTCACGTTAAAAACAAGCTACTTAAATCGAAATTTAGTATAATTTGGTCATTTTTTGACGGTACTTGCATACCCTCCTCCCCCAAATCAACTTTTTTTAAAACTGTTTTAAAACACCCTATATCGACTTAAAATCGCCTCAGAAGTTCAAAAAAGACATTATTTTGAGTTCTAGTCAATAAAAAATTGAGTTTTGGACATTTTTAAATTTAGACTTTTATCTGTTTCACCATGTTTTTCAACATGGGACTTGGCAAAAAGAGCCTCTAAATGCATTTTTGATCAAGAGTCTTTCTCGGAATTACGTCTAAGGTAAGTGAGTGTGCGTATTTCTAACCTACTAAGGTTCCCCGGGCGCAGAGGGCTTATATGCAAGTAGCGCCCATTTTTTTCTCAAAAAGTGCTATTTGATACCTATTTTATTCATTGATTTTTGAGCACCAAAAATAATAATTTCTATAAAATTGTAAAGATTTGAAGTCTCGGGTTGTGAAATCGAGGTTTGACTGTATACCGATAATATTGTCTAGCCAAACTAGGTTGTGTTTACGGAACTCAGTAATCTTGTCGGAAAAAAGATTAGTAGCTGGCCGAAAATCTTGTTCCGCCCTGTGCTATTTTTCAAATTTACAAGACCTAATAAACTTGCCTTGTCGAAAATAGCAATGATCAATATCAAGCGGACATTCAAGTAAGAAATAAAGGACATCACATCTCTCCTAGCATACAAAGTTTTGTTGAATAAGTCCATGGCAAACAAACAGCAAAGCGCCGAAATAGAACACACAACGGATAACTCTTTTCCACTGACACCACAATCATGCTGAAACAATTGTGTAAAGAAGAATTTTTAAAAACATAACCAACGTCAAAAAAACTGAGAGACCAAATCGGAAGAGGACCAAAAAGGGCGCAACAAGACAAGATACCAGCAGTGGTCTCCAAGTACACAACATAATCCTCCAAATAAAAATCCTCATTTAATCAGGGATTCCGGGCTTCTATTTCGACCTGTGGCCAGAAATTTATCTCGCAAGAATTCTGCTTGATTCCTATGAAGTAGTTAGAATTTAAGTAAGCAATTTATTTTTTTAACTTTTAAAATTACTCCTTTTCTAGTGCCCAAAGCTCGTCAAAGTCCACAGTTGCTTTAAGACCTTTCCAAATCATTTTTGAGGCATACCAATAGAGTAAAGAAGAGATTGCAGAGCTAGTTGATTCTGGGCTTTCTGGCTAGAAAGTTGAACCAAAAATATTATTAAAGAATATATGGGATAACACTACCTTGGTGCAAAGTCGCTCATATGTGGTGGAGTGCCCATCTGCGCGGCACAACAACACAAACATTAGACAAGAGCACAAGAGGTAGCCAAAAAAGGTCAGATCGGTTACTTTGAGAAAATTGTCACTAGGCTGTAAGAAATATGATGTTGAAGGTTGATGAGAAAGTGTCTTGCCTTGGTGAAAATGTTATGAAACACAATTAATCCTTCAGGTATCAGAGCCAGAAGTTTTAGACACCAACAAATGTGCAAAAGCCCATTGCTGAAATAATCAGCAATTGAGCAACAATTTGAGCAGTGAAAAAAAGTTTGTAGATACCTGATGACACCAGCTCTAATACACAGGGCATAGCTCAGAAGACAGCAGACCTACAAAAAATTTCAAGAATTAAAGGGGGGTGTGAAAAAGTGGCTTCGGTGGCGCGGTGCATAAGCGTTTGCGTTTTTTGAGGTAAACTCCCAACTTGCATGAGTCGACTGGAATGAGTGCCAACTTGCATGACCCGACTGGCATGAATAATATTTTCTGTGGGTTGCTTTTTTGGACTTTTTTGATGTTATTGATATTTCTTAGCAACACTTGGATAACCCTGGGAGCATTCTTCTCTCTTTATGGGATCGAAGGGCAGCAAACGACAAACACGGCAGAATCATACCACGGAAAGCTTCGTCATCACTTCAGAACAAAGTGTCCTTCAGGAGAATGGATTGTACGCTATAAAGGGGTATCATTTAATTGTCTTATATTTATATACTAATGGGTTCAGCTCTAACATGCCGAAGAAGAAAATGCTAGTCATGTGCACCACGGGCGTCAACAAC
The DNA here is from genome assembly GCA_004194705.1 of Ditylenchus dipsaci. NCBI lineage: Eukaryota > Metazoa > Nematoda > Chromadorea > Rhabditida > Anguinidae > Ditylenchus > Ditylenchus dipsaci. The sequence goes on from SADC01000375.1 coordinate 115,963, forward strand.
CACGGAAAGAAGGCAAGGAGTCAGCTGAATTGTCGCAAAAAATTTCTGAGGCTCAACAAGAATTTGCTGTAGTACTGGAAAACCAAGTCGATTGCGATGGCGTTTTGGCCCGAGAGTATTCTGGGCGAGAGTATTTCGACACGTACCAATTTTCGATGTTAGATCGTAATAAAGTTTTCTTGGGTTATGTGTGGACAAATACATTTCAGTTTCTAAATTTTTATTCATGACAGTTGGGACTCATGCCAGTTGGGTCATGCCAGTTGGCACTCATGCCAGTCGACTCATGCCAGTTGGGAATCATGCCAGTTGGGTGTCGTCCTTTTTTGACCCAAAATGGTGTTTTTTTGGTATTGCAGGTTCAATTCCACGTAGTGGCCCACTATTTTTTTGATTGTTGGATCATTTCTAGGGGTAATTTGGGTCGCTGATCCCGAATCTGGCGTCAAAAAAGTCTAATTACCTCTAAACTGGCCAAACAAGCCAAAAAAAATAGTGTGCCCCTACCTGGGATTGAACCTGCAACACCAAAAAAACACCATTTTGGGCCAAAAAACGCGAGCACTTTCGCACTGCGCCACGGAAGCCACCTTTCAAACCTAAATGGCTTCGGAAATCGAGATAAAAAAAGTTTCAGACCCAAGGCGGGAACGAACTTGAGGGGATGCCGTAAAATCGAGACTTAACTATGAAACAAGATGACTGCAATTTCACTTTTTTCTAAGACCTCTCTTCACGTAATTTTCGACTTTTTCGCCTTTTTGACCACATGTCAGCAAGATTTCAGAGAAACAATGAGATCTTAGCGGTTTTTTAATCGCTCCCAAAAACTTATTAGCAAAAGCGATCAACCCAAATTTAAAAAAAATTACCGCGAACAAAATGTTGAGGGTGGAATTCGCTCTGATTTCTTTGAAGTAATCGACTTTTTGATCATCGACTAGCATAAACGCGTACACAGTATGGAACATAGAGATCAAACAGTGAAGGATACATAACCCCTGAAACTTCGGTAATTTAATAAATTTTTTGAAGTATCAAATGGATAAATCTGAAAAGTGCCACCTTTTGGCTGAAAAGTGGCATTTTGTTATTGACTATAAAAAAGGTTATGGCCATTTCAAAACCGCCGAATTTATTAAAACAGCCTGTAAAATATAAAAAGTGACCCATTACAACAAAAGTTCATTTTACAGACAAAAAGTGACATAGCTCAACGAAAGTCGGCAGTTTTCAGTCAAAAGGTGGCACATTTAATTATGTTCCGTTTCAAATTTGATAAACCTACAAGCTTAGAAACAACTAGTGTAGAAATTGCTAATGAAGAAGTTTGATTGGCGTATAGTCGGTTGTAGATAAGAAAAAATGGCACATATAGGAGCAAATATCGCAGTAGGAAGAAAAGGAATGACTACTTGTTGAAAACAGGGTGAAATGGCACTGTATATGGATGTGTTTTGGTGAATAGGGATCTATAATTTTCATTCGTATACAAACTGAAAATAGAAAAGGCAATTTCTTACTATCACTGGGCTTGAGCAGAACAAATCATGCACATTTGCACCCACTAGAACACTAGTGTTAGCGCCCAAAGAATACATCTCGAGCACTACACTGCTCCAGCTGAAAAAAAATATGGATAATCTTAAAAGTTCTTTTATTAATTTTTAAGTTAAATTCAGAATTAGTGCTTCTTTTTTATTTTCATAATAAGAACATCTTTGTTCCACCTCTTTTTTGCGTTTTTTTTGCTGATCTTTATTTTAATAATTAGTTGAAACAGGAAAATGTTTTAATAATTTTGCTTACAGCTAGACCACTTTTGACACAAAAAAACTGTTTTTGAGGGTCTTACAGGGAAAACCCGCAAACTGCATACCGTATAACCTCTATTAATCCCCAATGGTGGATTAATTTTCGAACCCCCGAAAATCTAAAAAATTTGAGGTCAATCTCGAAATTCTTGGATAAAAATCCTAAATTGAAAAAAACGTAATCGGTAGGCTTGTGGAAGTTAAGAAAATGCAAAAAACAGATTTGAGAAATATTTACTCTGAGCTGAGATATAAGTCCTCGAATTCAGGGATGGGAGATTAACACGTCCCTGTCTGACTGTAATACCAACAGTTTCCGGTGCAAAATTTCATGGAAAATCCGAATGTGCAAGCGGTTTTTCAAAAAAGCCGGTCTAGATCGAGATTTCAACCGATTTCTCAGTGGCGGCAAATGTGACTTGCGTATGTTCGAAAATCCGCTGGTGCTCAAATATTTTATGCACACATGCGTAACTTCTATATCACGTTAAAAAAGCACAGGAAATAAGCTTTCAAATGGCATATTGTGTGGGAATGTACGATGATTACATGTAAAATATTTGGATCAAAGAAACAGTTTTGTTATTTTTCTAAAACGGCTTTTTTCTTAAATGTGCAAAATAAGGAAGAATACAGCTGTCTGCTCAGCAAACGCTATACACCATTCAAAAGACAAAAGAAAACTGCACCAAAAAATGTTTCAAGATATAGCAAAAAAAGTTTTCAGAGGGTTAGGTGACCTTTTTCAAAAAATTGCCAAATATTCGAAAACAAATTTTGACTAAAATCTTTTTCGCCGCTTACCGATGATTTTGATACCGGATTCGTGTTCAGCATAGTCGATTTGCTTATAGAACTGCTCCTGAAATTTAAATTCATCGCCAAAATCCAAATTCCTCTCAAGACAAAAATACTTGAACTTGGGAAATTCGGTATTTCAAATAATCATTGTCTGAGAGAAATCTGGATTTTGGCGATGAATTTTAAATTTCGAGAGCAGTTTATTAAGCAAATAGACTATATTGAACATGAATCTGCTGTCAGAATCATCGTTCAGTCCAGCAAAAAAATATTTTAGTCATAATTTGTTTTCGAATATTTGTCAATTTTTTTGAAAAAGGTGTTTTGAAAAAACACCTAACCATCCGAAAACTTTGTTTTGCTATATTTTGAAACAATTTTTGGTGCAGTTTCGTTTGCTCTTTCAAATGGTGGATTTTTTCGAAGATTTTTTCGAAAAAAATATGATTTAAACAAGATTCAAAACTTAAAATTTTTTATATAGTCAGGCGATTTTATAAGGCTTAGACATATAGTAATTTTTGAATATATTCGCTATAAAACAATTTTCAAATAATAAAGAAAACCGTATTCCATGGAGGTCCATTGATACAGATTTCGGGGTATAAAAATAGAAAGGACTTGAAAATGATTCAAACTATTACTTATGATATGATATTTCAAAATATTGTCTTAAATACCTGCGATTTTGTCGTAAGTAGCTGTGACAAACCAAATAGTTGCAGTGAGACAATATACGGAACAAAACACAAGGTCCTGAATAACATGGCCCATTGTTTCAATGTTCTTGCTTAATGTTTTTGCTTTATTTTTTTGAGCAGAAAAAATCGGTTAGGGAGGTGATTTTTTCGTCACTTTTCAAAAACTTACTTCCTTGAGTATGATTAGCGCACTAATTAATAATGTAATGATGTGATAAAGATCTGGAAATGTTCACACAATAGCTGCGACCAAAAATGTTTATGCAGCATAATCTATTGCTACATTGTTTGTTTAGCAAATAAATTCCGCCTAAAAATTTATATTAAAGAAATATGTTACTTTGTAATGTACAAAAATAGGAAATTTTTTTATTTAATAAATTCGCAATAAGTAAGTCAATGTCCTTGGACTCTAGAACATTTTAACAGACTAAATATGTTTTATATTTAAGTGCTATAAAATACAATTCCATTGTATTTGATCAAGTTTTAGACGTCTGAAATTTAGAATCGCCGTGTATCCAGTCATGAGAAAGTGCTACTAGGGTTTATCACATTACAAATATTCAATAAGGACTAAAGGAGCTGCATCTATACCCGTACTCGGTGTTTTTTTGGCTCACCCCGGCTCTGACATTAACTTTTCTGGAAATGAACGATTCTGACACTAATTCATTATGACACTAATTCCAACCGAATATGATTGGTCTCAACACGATTTGATTTGGAACTAATTGTTTATGTCCGAAATTGTCTTGCAACAAATTGTTGCGGGACTAAATGACTGTGTCTTTTTTCTGTTTGTTTTCGTCAGGCTCTTACTTCGCTTTCTTGTTTTGTAGCATATGGTCAATTGGTCATTTGGTCATTTTCGGTACACTTTCAGTGTTCTTGATCCATCCTCAGTAATATTAATCTACTTTCAGAGGTATGATCCGCGTCTAATAGTCTAAATATTACGGAGCTCTAATCCATCTTCAACACTCACGTGATCCAATTCAGGTGCTGATAATTATTCAGCTGATATGATCCAGGTGGTGGCCATCAGTTACTCCGGTGTTGGGTGTATGCGCACTGAGCCTTCTTCACACGATGATGGCTTTTTAGAAGGAATATCTTGGTGGATATCCACCTGACCACATGACTACATGATCACCTTTCCACCTGATCCTAGGTTACCCACATCAAGTTTTGGAGTATGGGTGAGTAAAATTACTATTTTGGTGTTGGCAAACTGTGTTCAGCGCATGATTTTGAGTAAGATATCATGGTTCTTTCTGTCTTATTTAAAAAATTTCTACTTTTCCGAAAATTCGAGCCATAGCCTTAGTCATCAATATTCCATGGAAAATTTTCAAATTTCCAACTTTTTTAATCTTCAATAAAACAAAATTTTCCAATCACCAAGTAGTAATATGACCCCTGGTTTTTTTGGCTAATTAAAACAAAAAATATTTTGTCTAATTCTTTATTTAGAAGGAATGTCCAAAAAGCCAAATAATCCAAAAAGCCAAAGTTTTGTTTAAGGAGGGGAAAAGCCATTTAGGTTTGAAAAAGGGGCTTCCATGGCGCAGTGCGTAAGCGCTCGTGTTTTTTGGCACAAAATGGTGTCTTTTTGGTGTTAAAGGTTCTTTGCCACGTAGTGGCACTCTATTTTTTTTGGCCTGTTTGGCCAGTTTAGAGGTAATTATACTTTTTTCGGCGCCAGATTCGGAATCAGCGACCCAAATTACCTCTAGAAATGATCAAACAATCGAAAAAAAATAGTGGGCCACTACGTGGAATTAAACCTGCAACACAAAAAACGGTAAAACTTCGACTTGCTACAATTGTTACTCGCTACACTTTTTGCGACTCGCTACACTTTAACTTTTTTGTCCATTTTACCCAAAAACATGTACTACATGTTCCCTATCTCTTGCAATGTGGAGTGTGCTGGTCTTGGCCACGAAGGGGCCAACAATTGGTCTGGTACAACAATCTGTACACACATAACAATAGAAAATTCAATCTGTAGCGAGTCGCAATTGTAGCGAGTCGGTGTAGCGAGTTACAATTTGTAGCGAGTCGAATGTCAGTCCAAAAACACCATTTTGGGCCAAAAAACGCGAGCGATTAAGCGCTGCGCCATGGAAGACACTTTTGCAAACCTAACCTTGGAGCCATATTATGTCGACAACTCGGTTTTGCAATGTCAGACAAAAATGTGCAGAATTAAAAGTTGGATAAGCGTCATCAACATCAGAATTTCTGAATTCCTTTAAAAAATGCCATAAAAACAGATGGAAAAAAATCCATCGAAAAAAGGCTGATTGGTTTTTATTACATTTCGATTTTTAGGGCACTTTTTAGAGAATTTAGAAATTCTGATGTTGATGACGCTTTTCCAACTTTTAATTCTGCACATTTTTGTCTGACATTGCTTTTTCTAAAATCCCTGTCCTTAAATCGAGGGTTTGCTTTTTTAGAAGAAAAAGTTTCTGGATTTTGAAAAACGATTGGCAAAATCGCCATCCTTGCGATATTTACGACCAGACTGTCAAAACAGAATTTTAAAAAAGCTTTGAAAATCGAGCTAAAAAAAGTGTCGGACCCAGCTGGGGAACGAACTTTTGGGGTGTCCTTAAATCGAGAGTCGACTGTAAATTATGTAGTCCCAATCAATGCATAAAAAGTCAATTTATTGTTGTTTTCTTTATAGAAAAAGGAGCAAGGAAGTATAGGTAGTGAAGATGGACAAAATGTGCAAAGGCACAATAAATTACAGCGGAACAAATATACTCCACAAAATTAGACTTGCTAATCGCTAGTCAGTGAAAAGAATAAAAGTATGATTGTTACCAGTAGGGTTTACATTTGGCTTTTGTTTGGCTCTGATTTTTCTATTTGGTTTCTGTCTAAAAAGAAAACACAATTTTTCGTTCCTTAAAGGAGTGGTGAAAGCTGTTAAGGAGATAGTGTCGACACGAAAAGATTATCTAGTTTTCTGCTTTTAAAATGTGGTTATAGAGCCATATTATGTCGACAACTCGGTTTTGCAATGTCAGACAAAAATGTGCAGAATTAAAAGTTGGATAAGCGTCATCAACATCAGAATTTCTAAATTTCTCTAAAAAGTGCCCTAAAAATCGAAATGTAATAAAACCAATCAACCTTTTTTCGATGGATTTTCTTCTTTTTCTATCTGTTTTTATGGCATTTTTAAAAAAAATTCGGAAATTCTGATGTTGATGACGCTTATCCAACTTTTAATTCTGCACATTTTTGTCTGACATTGCAAACCGAGTTATCGACAAAATATGCCTCCAAAACCAGTTGAAAAAAAACTTGGATTAATCCTTTTGTGTCGAGATTATCTCCTTAACAGCTTTCACCCCTCCTTTAACGGGCATGCCCAAGCGACAGCCATGTAAGCTTGAAAATGTTTTTTTCAAACCTATCAGTTTATTAATGGTTAAAACTAGCTTATTTTCATAAAACAGTCAGGTCGTTGGCTTTATCGACTTTCATTTCGTTGAAAAAAACCAACTAATTTGTTAGCAATGATATTGATCAACCCAAAGGGAGACGGGGCAACTGTAGCAGAACGACTAGCACACCACTGCGGCAACTCCTTGTCATCAGCTTCAAGGTTGAATATAGCCATTCCACCCAGTCTTCTCATACAGGTCCACGTTGCCTGAAAATTTGAATGTTTAGAATGTTTCTAAGATACTTTTTTCTAACCGACTAAATTATTTTCATTGTCTTTCTTAGTGCTGACGGTTTTCATCTTTTTTGTTTCTACTTAGACTAGAAAGAATGAATCTCCTAGTCTGTTTGTCGTAGTCCTCCAAGCTGATTTACTTTTTTATTAAGTTTTTTGAATTTTACATTTGATCATTTCGTTTACAAATTAAACGAATCACTCTAAAGTGACTCCGGGTGCATGAAAAGTGCACGCATACCAGTTTTTATATACGGTAGGCACCGGTTAACAAGACTGTGTTTAAGGCCTTGAACATGATGAGGAGGCTATTTGCGGATGCTGAATCAGGTTTATACTCGGAAATGGCCACAACTTTTTTCAATTAAAAGAATATTCTATTAATAACAAAAAAAGTTTTGAACCTTTGCAGTAATTGATGTTTCATCTTCATAGCTTATGAAATTAGTGACATTGTCTGTAAGATATGGTGCACCGGAGTCATCCACTTTGTGCTTGGTCACCAACTGATCTTTTAAATATTCACAAATCTAAAATAAAGTTATTGGCAGGACCACCAAATCTTGAACTCGCTCAAAACCAACTTTTAACCACTTTTTTGATATATCAAGGAATGAAACGTGTAGGAAATATGTTTTTAGGACGACCATTTTTAGAAAAAATAGTTTTGAATAAAAGATCAAATTTTCGCCTTGGGGGACCAAGGTAAAGGGTACTGGAGGGTGGCTGGATATCTATCTTTTAATTTACTTAAAAGTATTCAACACTGTTTTAAATACTGAAGCAAAAAGAGTCTCCATAAGCACTTTTGATCATGAGTCTTTCTCGGAATTATGTTTAAGCTAAGTGAATGCGTGCATCTCTAACCAATCCAGCCTTCAGCGACCCCGAAGAGAGCGCAGGGGTCGCAGGAGGCGCAGGAAGCGCAGGAGGCGCAGGAAGCGCAAGGGAGGCGCAGCGGGTTTGGAGGCGTGGAGTTGAGATGCGCACACCCACATACCTTAGACATAAATCACTCGAAAGTGACTCTGGATGTATAAAAATGTATGCATACCAGAGTTTATTTATGCGGTGGGCCCCAGTTAACGAAACTATGTTCAAATTCTATTTTTTCAGGGTATCCAGGTACTCTTTCAGGTTGGTTTGCCTTGGTCCCCCAAGGCTGGAAATTTTGATTTTTAGTCAAAAAAACTATTTTCTAGAAATTGTCGTGCGCGTCTCACAAAACATGTTTTATATACGTTCCCAAATATCGTAAAAAGTGGTTAAAAGTTGATTTGAGCGAGTTCAAGATTGTTAAGTTTAGCGAAGTCAAGTTATTTATTTATATGACACTATCGCCCGCCTTTGTTATTTTGCTGAATTTATAAGCAAATGATTTGTGAACAAGACATTTAGCATTCTTTGTGAAAACTTCTGCATTTTCTCAAAAATAGTAAAAGTTGTTTCACCTCTAATTGAGTCAACTCGTTGTGAGCGTTAATATCAAAAGCACGAGCTCCAACCACGTTCTTGTCTTGAATAGGAAAGTATTCTTGCGCAGCAGACCTCAGAGAAACCGAAACCAGTAATTTTTGTTTAGGAAAGCCTAGGCTGAGCCATGAATCCACTAGCTGCTCCTATAAATACACGACTTTTAATGTTTTTGATTGATTTTTTGGCGCTTATCTGATTTTTCATAACTTTTTATAGATCGGCAACTTATATTTTCTGCAAGTTTGTCTAATACCAATTTATCTCGTCAAATGGTAAAAAAATAACTTTTTGTGGAAACCAGTGGTGGAAAATTACTTCTTCTTAGCTTTGGCTTTAAGTTTTCAAAAATTTCGTTCTGCCTCTAGCTCTGAGCTTTTTCAATTTTTGATCTGGCTCCTGTTCCGACTTTTTGAAAATTTTGCTCTGGCTCTATGTTTTCAGTAGATTCCAGTACTTTCTAAGTGAAATTTAATGTTTATTCGCTCACAGATCTTTTCAAGTATTGAATTTTTGCTTCGACTCTTGCTCTGAGTTTTCAAAAATTTGACTTGGTTCTAACTCTCAACTTTTCAAATTTGTACTCTAACTCCGACTATTTGAAAATTTCACTTTTGCTCTTGATTTTTCGAAATTTTCGAATTTTCTTCTCGAAACTTGGCTCGGAGCCACAGTGGAGCCAAAACGGAGCCATAGCCGGAGCGTTATAAATCACTGGCTTGAAAAAATTCAAAAAATATTATTAGCTAAATTTGAGCTTTTGGCAAGACAAAGGTATAGAATATATTCGTGTAATGTGAACTAGAAAACTATTCATTGCAATAAATTCACTAACTATGCTGGGCTGGACACTGATCCCAGCTTCTGGAACTGACTTGTCTTTGAAAAGTCGAGCGTGGTGGGCAATCACTAGTCTTGGGCTTAAGTTTCTGTCCAGCAGAACATAGTCAACAACTCTAAAGTTAAACAGATTAGAGATTACCGGCTTAATGGAGAGTGCCGGCCTATTAGAGAGAATACGGTATATGCATGTATATGCACTATTCGAAATCATGTCTAAGTGCGTGCGCGCATCTCTAACTCTCAAGCCTCCTGCGCCCCCGAAACAGGGCTTGGAGTTGAGATGCGCACACACACATACCTTAGACCCAAATCACTCGAAAGTTACTCTGGATGCATGAAAAAACATTTATACAAGAGTTTTTTTACGTGGTAGGCCCTAGTATTCAAGACTGTGTTCAACATCTTTTTTGTCAGTGGCCCCTTCTTATTCCCTTCTCCTCCTAATTTAGCGCTTACTCTGTTTTCGAAAATATCTCAGTACAGTCAAACCTCGATATAACGACACCCCAAAAGTTCATTCCCGCCTAGAACGAAATTTGCAAGACCCTAAGCCAGTTTTGAATGTTTTTGTCAGTTTGTTTTCACAGTCTGGTCCCGAATATCGTGAGAATTACGATTTTGCCAATTGTTTATAAAAAAACAGAACAAATTTTTGGGTTAAAAAAGTGAAAACTCAATATAACGACACCTCTTTTTGAAAACAGGTGTTTTATATCGAGTTTTCACTTTTTTAACCCAAATTTTTTTTAAGCGATCGGCAAAATCGGAATCCTCACGATATTTGGGCCAGACTGTAAAAACAGAACTGGCAAAAACATTCAAAAACTGGGTTAAAAAAAGTGTCTGACCCCAGGCGGGAACGAACTTTTGGGGTGTCGTTATATCGGGGTTTGACTGAAGCCCTCTTTTCGTCACTTCCCTTCCCAATACAGCTTGTGTCCCTCCAAAAATAGTCAAAAATATACTCTGATAACAAAAAATAAAGCATTTTTGAGGAGTGGAGTGTTATATACTATCAAAAACTCAAGACACGCTGTAAATAATTCGACTACTAAAATGCATAGAAACATTAAAGTGCAGGCTGGACTAGCAAAATATTTTTAAACTCTTTGGACACCAAAGGGCAATAGTACCAATTTATTTCAAGATTTAATTAAGTTATATGCAAACAAACTTTTTCAGTGCCGCAATTACTCCTGGCTCCAGTACACCTTTGACAGTGACAACAATTATTATTGGAAATCCTGGATGAGTTCTATGTCTTTGAATCCTGATTTCTTTGACCAGTCTGGCAAGCTGTTGCTGGTATTGTAATTTTTCGATTTGCTCATAGCTCCAAGCTAGATCTAGACCATCCGCATTGTAGTCTCCAATTCCCTAAAAATCAATTTTTGATATAGTTAACTTCAGGTTAAGTGTTTTCATTATACCGTATTTCCTATAATAAGCCGACGAGCCGGTTTATTTTCTAACACGCCTCTGAGTGGCCGGTTTTTTTCAACTCTTTTTTTAAAATATGATGATGCACTACTGAAGTAGTGTTGGCACTCGAAGTCTGTTAGACACTACTAAAATCGTGTAAGACCCTACTACGGTGCACTATGACAGTAGTGACACCTGTAAGACACCACTGAAAAGTGTGAAATAACTAGTGGTCCAAAGTCCTTGGCGACTTTTCTAGCTCATTATTAGTAATAAATTTCACGTTACAAAATTATTCCAATCACATGCTTTTGGAGCCTTGCGTCTCCTCTAGCAAATAATATAAAAAATTTGGCAAGATTTTTTAAAGAAAATTCAGCATTCTGCTCTGAACAATTCTGATGTTATTTTAAGAAGTTCTCAAGCATTTTCATCACTTTAAGAGATCAAATGATTTATTGAATATCAAGCGTTACGATTACATCTTAACACTTTGTTGTGGTGAAGTTCTAAAGTAATAAGTATAATCTTTTGGAAAAAATCAATTTCTTCAAAAAATGACCAAAATCAAAGCTTTCAAAATGTTCGGACTTTCGTGATACTAAAAACACTTACCCTGCAGTTAAATATATCAAAAATTTGGTACTATTCCATTGTACCTTTTCTCAAAATTTTATCAAAGTTTTTTAAAAATAAAAATATCATGTGATAGAGCATAAAAAACTGCATCAGATACTAGTTCAGATCACAAGTTTACTATGTGTTCCCCTTTTTTGAGAGGATTGAAAGAAGGTATCTTCTCTTTTTTTTCCTTTTTTTCAGCCCTCGGTTTAAAAGTTCAAAAATTATTACGTTATCAGTCGAAAAAAGGCAGTTAGCACCGGGTGGTTTCGATCCACCGACCTCTGGGTTATGGGCCAGCACGCTCCCACTGCGCCACGGTGCTCACATACCAGGGCTGCACCGGAAGACCAAATATATCGAAACGGAAATCGGAATCGAACTCCGAAAATTTCGGAATCGGAAATCGGAATTCGGAACCCAAAAAACATCGGAACTCGGAATCGGAACAAAAATGCATTTTTTAATTCGAATCAGGAGAGCGACGCTACTGTCATATACCTCCCCCCCCCAAAAAAGCTACTGTAATAAGTGCCCCTGTATTATTCCCTTCCCCTCCCAATACAGCCCGCAATCCCATTTAAATTACTTTTCTGGTCCTTTATGGCGAAATTATTGTGTAAAAATGGTTTTTGACCATCCCTAAAAAAAATCGGTTTTGGGGGGGGTATATGACAGTAAGACGATTTTTGGGGGGGGGGATATATTACAGTAGCGCTTTTGGGGGGGGGTGGTATATTACAGTAGCGCCAGGAGAGCCTATGTTGTTCCGAAAATTCCGAAATTTGATTCATTTTTTCGGAAATCGGAAATCGTAAGCCAAAAAACATCGGAAATCGGAATAGGAAATCGGAACTTCCGGTGCCCCACTGTCACGTACTATATAATAAAATAATGACGTTCAGAAGAGGTCAATATTTTCGAATTTATGAAATTTTCCATAGACTTATTGAATATATTTTTTTGTTATCTAGATACAGTCAAAACTCGATATTAACATACACCCTAGGACCGAGTCCAGGTATGTTAAATCGAACTGTATGTTAAATCGGGGGGTAATTTGACGGAGTTTATTATTGAGGGGACCGACCCAAGTGTATGTTAAATCGGGTATTAGGGGTGTGCATGGCCGCCCGGACCAATTTTTTCAATTTTCAAAGCTGAATCCGAATCTAAAAAAAATGAAACAACGAAAAAATATAAAGTGCAAACATTTGCAAGCCATTATTTTGCCAAACAATAAGCTTTTCAAACAAAACGCAACCACGTATTTTACAAAGCAAAATTTTTTTTGCCAAATGCGTTTTTAAGTTATTCTAGCCCATATTAAAGTCTACATTTTTGAGCAATTACGAAAAAGTCCCGTTTTCTTAATTTTGACTTCTCACCATAAACCGCCTGTAAAACCTTGCATAAGCGTGATACGCAGAAACATTATAACGATGTGATAAAGCACAACAATAAATAACAGAAGTGCATTGTTTATAACGAGAACGTCATTATGTAATCGAGTTTTGGCGCTATTCCGAAAATAAATTTTGTCAACATTCATGGAGTATGCAGAATAGATGCTCTTCAACAAGACAAAACCAAAAATTCTGACATCAGACTCGTGCTTAGCGTAGTCAATTTTTTCATAAAACTGCAACTGACTGTCATTTTTCGAATTCCGCTAAGACAATAACAATCTAGAGAGTTATGTATAGTATTTGTCGATTCAAATGTTTATTATCTTGAGCGAATTTGAAAAATGATAGTCAATACATGTTCTGAATGCAGTTAACACGTAAGTGAATGTAAGTAAATCGATTACGTTGAACACGAATCTAATGGACCCGCGTACCTGAGACTCAAATCACTCAAAAAGTGACTCTGGATGCATGAAATATGTATGCATTCCAAAGTTTATTTACGTGGTTTGGAAGTATGCACGTACCTTTCAGAATGATTTACCTGGTTCCACCGAAGTCCCCAAAGGCAAAAACTTAAAAATTTCGGTCAAAAAAATTGTTGACTACCTATAAACATGTTTTAAGCTTAAAAAGCTGCTAAAAAGTTAAAATTTTTCATTTAGAGGGATTTGAGAGAGAAATATACACCACAATTCAGCCAAAGTTACAAAACAAGAAAAAACGATAAGATAATAAAATAAGCAAACAAAATTTTTTATAACTTTCGAAATTTTGGTCTCGACACGAAAAGTGCCGACTGTGTCGACATCGAGCGTTGGAGACGTCGTTATTTTTTTTTTAATAATTTCTTTAGCTTTAATTTTATTTACCTTAATAAACTAGTAGCCATTTTTTGTATTGGTAGTCGCGACAACTTCCATCCAAATGTCAGTACGATCATAAGCACCAAAGCTAAGCAAGAGTTTCGGCTTCTCGCCCATGGTTCTCCAACTCTGGTAATTCCGAACTGTGGGATTAAAGCGTCTGCATAGGAAATGAAAGTATCAATCTAAAAAGAATTTTTTTTATCTAATTTCGGAAGCGCACCCCATATTCAGAAAATCCAAGGAAAATTTTTTCGATCATTTTGCAACGTGTTATAAATCAGTCGACTTTATTTAATCGGTTCTCCTAGGTACTATCTGCGGGAAAATTTATATAGAAAAGTGTCAATTCAAGTGTGAACTTTGTTGACTCTCTTTGTCAGAAAAGTTTTTTTAACAAAAAGAGCACGGAAGGTGACTTATTTATTCAGAAAGTTTACTGTGGCTGATCTGCTTTTTTTATTTTGATCGCAATTGAAGCTTACAGAACTGGAAATATAGTGAAATTTATATTACGCTGTAGAAAGGATTGATTTTTTTATTCTTATTACGTCAAAAAAAATTAGAGGGAATTTTTTCTAAAACTACTAAAACACCTTCTTTTTTACCGGCATAGGCGACACTTAGCAAAAGCTTTTTGGTTGTGACTTTAAGTTGTGAGAGTTAGTGATTGAAAAATCAGAAATCAAACTGCTGCCAAATTTTTATAAAGGCTCCAAGTTGTTTTAACACTATCACATAGTGACCGAAAGAAAATTTATTTAGCTCTGTACAGTGTTATAGCCAGGAGGGTGCAGAAAAGGGACGTGACCCACCCCCTCTCCGTCACATTTTTTTTAAAACGGTGTAGGTAAAATGGCTTTGAAAATTCGAAAAATGGTGTAGGTAAAATAGCTGAAAATGGTCTGGTACCCCCCTCCCCCAGAAATTTCTGACTTACGCCACTGGCTCCATAACAGGCTCCCAGATGTTTTTTTTAAAGATTTGTCATGTTTTTTTGAGACCCCAATTTTTTTTTATGTTTGAAGCTTTAGTCAAAAAAATTTTGGCTTCAAAATGGCGATAAGCACTGGATAAAATGACCTTTTATTTTTTATAGTCAAAATGCCTTTATTTCTCCAAATGTCTCTTTTGGAAAAAATCTTAGAGCCCTGCTTTATGATGTCTATTTAATAAAATACGCAGTGGCGATCAAAAAAAAAATGATCAAGCACCTTTTCTATCGTATTTTAAGCTGTTTTTTACTTCTTTCAACTTCAATCCATCAGTATCTCAGTGCTGTGTCATCCTAAGACATCGATCAAAAAGACATTTTGTAAATAAATTAAAGAGCTTTCAGAAATGCATTGCATGATAAAAAATATATAGAAATTTAAGAAAAGCTAGTATTTATATGACGCAGACACCCATTTTCCTTAGATTTATTTTGATTTTGACTAAAATCGACGCTTTTATGTTGATGGTCATAACTTTCCCAGAAAAATTTAAAAGATGGTTTACCTACCAAATTGTAGCTAAGATTTAGCGCTTTCAAATTAAAATCAGAAATCCGTCCAGAATATGGCAAAGGGTAGTGTATCAGAGAAAAATGCGAGTGTATTGGTTTGATAAGATTTTCGCGCCCGGTCAAAAAATGAGGTGTGTGTGTGTGTGTGTGAAAAATATATTAAAAGCAATCAAAAAGCTGAAAAGGGTATGGTGGCTGAGTGGTTCGCTGTGGACTGTCTCTTTTAGTTTCTCGTGTTTATTATCCTCTGAGTGCGGATAATTTTTTTATATATTTTTTACAACTCTTTACTATTCTCGAGACAAGAAACGACAGAGTATCGAAATCCAAGGATAGGTCTTCGAGGTGTTACGCTTGCTATTATTGAGTAACTTTGTTGTAGACCTAAGCCAAGCGTAATCCTAGCCTAACTTCAGAACCGCGGGCGAACTAATATAACTAATTGGTTAAAAGCTTTTAAAAGCTTTCTTTTTTTCCAAGACATTGGTACTCAGGTCGGAGCAACAATTTACGCGTAAGCTGCAGATCCTCTGCAAGAAAAAGACAATAAAAAAGGAGTCATCTCGAGCTCTCAAAAAACACCTCGGATACTTTCATTGTAAGATGTTTTGCCCAATTCATTATTTTAAAAAACGACCAGTATCGCAATCTACTGGTTTTTTTTATTTAAAAGACTTACACGAAGAACAGCAGGATCCTATATACTAAAAAGATTGTTGTCCGTGCCGCTCCGATTTTGTCTCAAAAATGTCTCAAAAATTTTAGTTTAAAAGTTGGTCTCGAGAGGATTTCATTACAGCGAGAGTTTTGTCGCATTGCTCATTATTATTTCTGCGCATGTTGAGCAGTTGGCATCTCTGAGATAGAATTCGTGCTGAGTCTCATCTTTCTCATGGTTGTTTTGTAAATCATCCATGATACTTGGATAAAATTTTGTATTTCTGAAGAAATTTTTGTGCTCGAGCCTTTTTAAATTCTTTTTGAGAATTTCTTGATTCAAATATGATTCATACTACAGTCCAGGTGCTCAATAATGGTAAAATACTTGAAGCTTGGACTTGTACTGTAGGTTCATGTTGTATTCTCAAACTGAAGAATGAATACGTCAAAGATTAGATATTTAGGTAAGACTGTGTGCTGATGCTATCTCATTGATTTGTTTAATTTGTTCCTAATTTGTAATCAAGGCACTGTTTTGTTTGTGAATTGGTATTCGACCTTAACTCAAGTATGAATCACGTTATATTCCAGCTGCCACAATAATGGTAACATATTTGAATGTTGGGCATTGCGGTGATTATGCGTTGAATGTTCTCAAAGTAAAATGCAACAAAGTAGATGGTTACTTTGAGAAAAAGCTGACTTCAGCATGCTATCGTGGATCATAATTTAAACCTTCATGATTACCTCTTCTCATGTTACATGGTCATGTTTCACGTGTCATGGTTATGTCTTTGTCTCATAGTTATGTTTTAACAACATCTCTCACAGTCCTGTTTCATGTGACTTTGTCATGGCTCATTTCTCATGTTAAATGTCCCTATGATGATGTGTCACGTGTCATTCTTTTGTTGATTCGACTTACTGCTTAAAATAAGTTGTGGTCATTATTTATTCGTATAATTTTCAGGTGCTCATGTCAGGAGTCGTCTATTCTCACTATTCAAGCGTTCGAACCGACGGCTGTCTTTTGGTGTCTGGTTGTAGCAAGCTTTCCTGCCTCAAGAATGAAGTTCACTAAATCACAGTGATATCATTGTCTGTATTTGTTTGTCAATAAACTTTGTGGGGTTTAGCAATGTCTGGTTCCCTGTATGGTCTTTCATGTGCGGTATTGCAATATAGATGCGTCGTGTCCATGCATTATTAATTGCTTTATCTGTAAAACTAAAGGGAGTTGGTTGACTTCGAGATGTGAATTCCCTGAGTCGTTTCGTGTTTCATTTGTGCATTGTTAGCATCATAAGTATTCACCTTGCTAACATGGTTAAATCACGTTTTCTCTACCTCTACTAGAGAAGTATTTGTATGCTTGTCCGCGCGCTTTTTAAAAGTGACTCAGAATTTTCGGTCTCGAGAGTAGTCTTTTGACACAAAACGAAAGCTTTTGTGAATTCTGCGAAAGGAAAAACACGCTTTGTCAGCTGTGTGAAAAGTGGTTATTAATCAATTTATTTTTAAAAGTAAAAATTCTCGAAGACGCTGTGAGCAAGCACGAATAGATAAACCACTGTCTAAATGTTTTTCTGTTTTTTTATCAAGGAAATATGAGCAGTTGACTCTTTCAAAAAATATTCATGATTGAATTCATGTATTACTTCTGACTTTGTAAATCATCCAAGAATCCGAATGAAACTCCGAATCAATAATATCAGTAAGACTATCATTTTTTTTCGACTTATTGTGAATCATCTAAGTACTTAGATTGAATTTCAATTTCGGATTGAATCTTTTGGACTTGAGTCTTTGGATTTTTTTTGGAAGATTTCTTAACTCAAGTATGGATCATAGTTCAGTCCAAGTGCTTCAATAATGGTAAATACTCAAAGTGCTTGGACTATACTGTGATTCATGGATGTGTCTCAAATATGCAAAAAGAACGTCTCAAATATACGTCTGTATTGTCTGTGTGTCCTGTGCACCTGCGTAATGTGGAGCGTATAATGTGAGATGTCACACGTTTCCTATGTCGCGTCGTACATGTTTTTCTATATGTCTCATGTTCAATGTCTTATGTGTCATGTTCATGTAGCATGTTTAAACTGAGTACTAAATGGCTTCTGTATACTAAATCCTACCCGATAATCATTTAAGAATCATTATTTTTTTCTTTGTAATCTTATATGCGAAAAAAGAGTTGTCTGTATGTCAGTCATCGCGAAATTTTGAATGCCACAAAATGTTTTGTCTCGAGATAAGAATAAAAAGTAATTTTTTTCTCGAGTCTTTGGTAGCGAGAGTCGTTATTAGTACTTTTTTAAGTGTGACGAGAAGTCGGCTCTCTCGAATTAAGTTTGTGGTCGAGACTCAGTGAGACGGAGATGCTTTTTTCTCGAATTTTCGTGAATCATCCAAGTACTTGGATTGAGTTTCAATATTTGATTGAATATTTTGAACTCGAGTCTTTTAATTTTTTTGAAATTTTCTTAACTTAAGTATGAACCATAGTTTCTGTGTCGTGTGTAGTATGTGCATATCTTACGTTATATTTGCTCATGTTTGGATCAAAGGAAATTTATTAATTATGTTTTGAGAATATGTTTGAAATTGAATCGTGAGTCTTCTTCATGGAGAATTTTCGTGGTATTCTCATTATCGCTTCTTGAGTATCTGGAGCAGTTCAGAAGACGCTGTTACAAGTTTCGCCACAGAAAAAAAACTAACGCATTTTTAAATCATGCACAACATAAATATACCTTTATCAATCCCCACACACACGTCTTGAAAAGTTAGCAAATGGAGTAATTCTGTGAGTCTCGGAAAGGACCTCATAGCTCACGGATCATGTTTCGGTTATGTGTGTTTATGAATCCCGTAACACAAAAAGACGCTTTTATGAATGTCACCAGAGAGTACAAAGCGAGCGCTTTTAGAATCTCGCGCCAGAAATAGATGCTTTGTCAGCTGTGTGAAGAGTAGATAAGTAATTGAGAGTGACGGTATATGATTATAGTTATCTCAGATTTGATTTCATAGATCTTAAGATCTTAAAATTTTTTTGAAGGTGAAATAGTCGAAAAGTGAATTAAAAATTCTACAGAAATATTAGCAGGAAATAAATCGAAAAATGCTACAGAAATATCAGCGAAACATATATCGAAAAATGCTGCGAAATTATTAACGGAAAATAAATCGAAAAATGATTCGGGAGAGTCGGCTGAAAATAAAACCCGCCCGTAGGGCGGGCAAGCTTTAGACTCTGACTAGCATTATTCTCATCATTTGCAGGTTGTTTCGTCCATCTTTATTATTCGGGTGTTGGAACTGATGTCTGCTTATACGTCATTGGTGGTGTCAAGCTTTTCTCTGAATGCTCAAGAATTAAGTCCCAAAATGTCTCAGTATTAATTTCATGTATGTGTGTCTTCGTCAATAAAATTTAATTTTCTTATGTACCTATTGTCCTCTGTGCCTTTTTAGCCTCTGTGTCATGTGTAGTCTCATGTGTCATCTGTCTGAGTGGCTTGCTCTAAGTTCAAAATCACAGGAGATTAGTTGACTTTTATTTTGAGATGAGAACTCTTTGACTCTTTTTCATCGAGACTGTCGTATTTTTGCTCTTAGGGAACGCGGAGCGATCGGCTCGCTTTCGTCGTTGACTTTCATGTATTTCTTCTTGGCTGTTCGTGAACCACCACCACAAGAAGCACAACGAAATAAGTAAAACCTTGCTGCAAAATTCCAGCATCAAACAGAGCGAATGCTTCTATAAATCGTCCCATAGAAAAAAACGCTTTGATATATTCCTATGCGAAAAATGGTTTTGTTCATTATCGCTTCTTGGTCTGTTCAAAATACGATTTTACAAGCCTGACCACAGGAAAAAAATAGAAATGCTTTTGTAAATCATGCAGAGCAAGAATATGCTTTTATAAATCTCTGCACCCACATCTAAAAGGATTAGCAAATATAGTAAACTGAAACGAGTCAATAGCTCAAGGCTCATGTTTCGGTCGCACGGCTCATTCTTCAATTTGTCGCTTTAATTTCAATTGCCTGTATTTGTTTGTCAATAGAAATTTATGTTTTTTGGTTGTCTGTGTTCTGTGTCGTGTGTAGTATGTGCATATCTTAGTTCATATTTGCTCATTTTTGGATCAAAGGAAATGGATTTATTATGTCTCGAGAACATGTTTAAATTAAATATTTTCTCGAGTCTTCTTCAAGGAGAATTTTGTGGTGTTCTCATTATCGCTTCTTGAGCATCTGGAGCAGTTTAAAAGACGCTTTCACGAGTCTCGCCACAGGAAAGAAGACAAACGCTTCTGCATAAATATGCATTTATCAAATAGCAACACACACACACGTCTTAAAAAGTTAGCAAATAGAGTAGTAGAGTAGTTCTGTGAGTCTCGGAAAGGACCTCATAGCTCACGGCTCATGTTTCGGTTATGTGTGTTTATAAATCCCGCAACATGAAAAAGTGCCTTTATGAATCTCACCAGAGAGCATAAAGCGAACGCTTTTGTAAATCTCGCGAGTCGCGACAGAAATAAACGCTTTGTCGGCTGTGTAAAGAGTGGATAAGTCATTAAGAGTGATGGTATATGACTGTAGTTTTCTCAGATTTTATAGATTTTTAAAATTCCTTTGAAAGTGAAATAAAACCATTCTACGGAAATATCAGCAGGAAATAAATCGAAAAACGCAACAGAAATATGAGCGGAAAATATATCGAGAAATGCTGCGTAAATATCAGCGAAACAAATTCGAAAAGTGCTACGAAAAAATCAGCGGAAAATAAGACCCGCCCGTAGGGCGGGCAAGCGCTAGTGTTATATTTTATGTGAGTGCACCAATTTGGTTGGATTTGATCGAATACAAATGTAGTTCTAGTGTGGAAGCTATCCACACACAGAAGAGTTTCTGCCGACTCGAGGTGGCAGGAAGAATCTGTGGGTTGCTCCATGCTCTTGTCCTGCCACAGATGAGCAGCTTTCACCTATATCTTCCGACTCATCACTGATAAGTCGGAGGTGTTGCTTGAAGCAGCTGTTGATTGATCTACCACGGCATCAATCAGGTCAGGTGTTGTCAATGAGGACTCATACTGGGACAGCTCAGCTGCAGTTAGTGGTATAATCAGCTTTTCTGTTGAGATGCCCCTTTCTTTTAGCAACTCTAAAAAAATAGTGATAAGCGAGTTTAGGCCCTTATTGAGTTCGGGCCGCATTTCATAATTTTTCGAAAACTATCTTTTTTATTCTCCTAAGCGTACTTAAGGCTCATACACAATGAGGAGGCTGTTTGCAGATGCTAAAGACTACTCACTAAGAATCTGCGAAACAGAATATTCCCTTTTTTACTGTTCTCCCAAAATTATTCAGTTGGTGCAGTTTTTTATTTTTCAGTTGCTTATATAGCTTCTGACATCATATAGTTGAGGTTTAGGCTATCAAATGAGCTATTGACTGAGCGAATGTTGCTTTAAAAAGTCAGATAAAATTTTAAGACTCCGCCCAAGAATCCTAACTCGAATTTGAGTGTGGATGCTTGGGCTGAGTCTTTCCTTTTTAACTCAATTTTTTCAACAACGTCCAACTTATCAATAGCTCATCTTGTAGCCCTAATCTTAGCTACAAGATGGCACCAAAAGAATAATTTTTGAAAAATTTAAAAAAAAAGTTTTGGCCATTTCCGAGTGTAAAGTCTGGTTTAGCATCCGCAAGCAGCCTCCTCATTGTGAATGCGCCTATACGAATAGTATTGGGCGATGGCGAGCGAGCGAGAATCGAGAACGAGAAAAGCAAAATTTCGAGAATCGAGAATCTCGATGAAATTTTTTTGAGAATCTCGTCGAGAAACGAGAAAAAATTTAAATTCTGAAAATAATACTCTTCCGCCCACGAGGAAAAAAAATTCTCGATAATGTCAAGAATCTCGACGAGGAAATGAAAAATAGTCGATCGAGAAACGAGAACGAGAAAAAAAACTGGTCGAGCGAGAAACGAGAACGAGAAAAAAAACTGGTCGAGCGAGAAACGAGAACGAGAAAAGCAAAATTTTCTAGACGAGAAATCGAGAATTCTCGAAATTTTCTCGTCTCGAGCCCAACACTACTTACGGGTTTTCCATAAATAAAAGTGCCGCCGCCTTTGCCGGGGTTTTCAAAAATGAGCGCTGCCTCCTCGCCACCGGCTTTTTCAAATTTCGCCGCCGCCGATAATAAATAAGTCATATTTGTTAAATTAAATTAGGTTCATTAATGAGTCTGGTTGGTCAAGATTGCGATTGACGTAGCAACGGATGCCATACTAGATGACGATTTTGAGGAAATCAAGGCAAAAAATATCTGTTTAAAAGGCCATTGCCGTCTCCGACAACAGTTGTCCCGCCAATTCAATTTTTTTCTTTATCGTTGGATTTACGTACGAATATTTCAACTTGGTTTCTAACTAAACCTTACCTAAAATTAAATTCTAGGCCTTGTTTTGTCAGTAACCAAGCTAAAAAATCCGTACAGAAGTTCAATGATCAGGCAAAAAAATTTGAATTGGCGGGGGCAATTCAAAACAGGTGGCAATGGCCCTTCAAATACATTTAACTATTTTGCGCAGTGCCGTGCTTACTTAAGTCCCCCAAGACAAAAAATCTAAGTTTGTCAAAAAATTGTATGTTCTTACTCCACCTATAGACATGTTTTTTTCAGGAATGAGAACCACAGAAGCTCAAAATGAAGATCGAAATACACTTTCAGAAGCACTGGAACTTATCTCAAAAATTTAAGGGAATTAAGTTTTTGACGAATTTGCTATCGGACAAACTGACTTTTGGACGATATGCCCTTGTACCCGTTGTTCGCTTCTTTAAGGTTTTGTTATTTTTCTTGATTTTTTTCTAGCCAAAAACAAATAAAGCACCTACCAAATGCAGCCAACCTGCTGTCATTCGCAAAAAGACTGTAGTTCTGTGGACTTCGGTGAAAATAAGTAACCACACTTCTATTGGCTGTTTCTAGCTGACCTTTGTTGATTATAAAAACTCCATCAAAAAAATTAGCTATTTTTATTATAGCTTTTGTCAGGTTGTCTTTCTTTCCATCCACCCACTCTCCACTGCTAGCAATGCCACTGGTGCACCAACACGGAGCTGACCGTCATAAAGACTTCCATTTTGCAGAGCGCCTTTAAAGTCTCTCCAAAAGTTCTCAAAATTAGGCTCATTGGCTTGTTCAAGTTCATAGTCTCGAAGATGAATAAAGAAACCGTGTATTGGAAGGCTATACATGTAGCTTAGTAAACTCTCTGTGAAGACGATTCAATGGCACATCTTCTTGCCATTCATCAAGAGTCATCGCACGCATACCGACCAGGACAGTGTAGTTTTCGGAATTTCTGAACAGTCGTATTTAAATACAGTTGAACCTGGATATAAGGCAGGGTGCACCGGAAGTTCCGATTCCCGATTCCGATTTCCGATGTTTTTGGCTTCTGATTCCCGATTTCCGAAAAAATGAATCAAATTTCGGAATTTCGGAACAACATAGGCTCTCCTGATTCGAATTAAAAAATGCATTTTTGTTCCGATTTCCGATTCCGATTTCCGATGTTTTTTGGGTTCCGAATTCCGATTTCCGATTTCCGAAATTTTCGGAAGTTCCGATTCCGATTTCCGTTCCGATATTTTTCGTCTTCCGGTGCAACCCTGATATAAGGTCACCTCAAATTTTTTTTCTTATCTAGGAATCGACACTTTTTTAACTGATTTCGAAGTCTTTTGCCAGTTTT